>OX578134.1:122106651-122361651 GCA_951213105.1 Amaurobius ferox
GTATTAAATTACGGAACAACGATTGAGGAGGTCAAAATGTTGTGCAGACTGCAATATCTCTGGTCTTGTGACGCAAGGTATAATTTCCTTCACTGCTGTAAGCGTGAGAATTTATATCAATGTTATACACATTTCTGAAACCAATAATGTTTCAAAATGATTATTTATGATATTGTGACTGTAAGTACATCATTTATCATGGACATTGAAATACGATATGGTGATTTGTAGAAATGTTTATTTAGTAATGCATTTGCCCAAAACTTTTCCTATGTCATGAAATTTATTGATTCATAGCTATACTTTAATCATATTTTTGATTAAATATCATAAAGTTTTAATGCATAATATTTTTGAGACATTTCATTTCATTACTTTTTATTGTTACTGTCTCACGCCGTTGGTATTTCATACATCCTCTTAGATGAATGCATCCACGGTAAAACCATTTAATTGTAATGTATTGATTTACCTTATCGTATTTGCTTCGTTTTAACAATGTAATGTCCATCTTGATATATATGATAATATACATCGCGAATATTTTTAGCAGCAGCATAGCAAAATAAGTAATTTATGTATTTTCTAACAGATATAATTTTGTTTAAAATATAGAGTATTCATAAATGATCTATATAAATTTATGTGGAAACATCAATAGGTAAGAAAACTATTATTATTATTAGCAACTGTGAATGTTTGTTGCATTCATTGATTTTTAAGCTTAGTGTTATGCAGCTTCGAACAGAGAACACACAGAATGACAACGCTGCAAGAGACCTGTAAAACTACTTGTAATTCCATAAATTGAGAATTTTCTTAATACTATTTACCAACAATATGGTGATATCTTGACATTGGTCTTTGAATATTACCAGTTTCTTACACCATTTTGCAGAACATTGAACTTTCATCAGTCTGATAGAATTACCATTCTATTACCTTACATAGTACCACATCGCATAATTTCCTCCTCTGGGTCTATGTAAGGTATTTTGTGCAATATGAAGGTGACGCATCTCAAATTAAACCCATGACCTCAACTTTATTCTCTAACACTCAAGGTTTTGCAGCTTGCGTGGATCTAGATGTCGTCCTTCGAAAGACCAAATGAAAACCAGCAACGGTGAACTAACTGATCAAGTAGAAACATACGTTTACAGTTATTATACATTCTAAAAATTATTGTAAGTTCTTATCTATCGTAGTTTACATGTAAATATAACACACATTTGTATAATTCATTTATGAACACCCGGTACGTAACTGAACTCCTCAACACAAAATTAATGTGCATGGCTGAACTCGACTTTTTGCATACTAGAAAACTTTTTAATTTAGCTTGTGATTTTTTTATTGCAAAATTTACAAGAAAAGAGTGACCGATTTTGTACACAAGTGAGACAAATGTCTTAACAAAACTCAATTAATTTCATGTTATTTAATCAATGTCGCTACATATTTATCGATATGGCGACATTTTAAACAATTGCCAAATATGTTTCCAAGTGGGATGGCTGGACTAAGAGACAAACGCTGCAGAAACATCATTACAGTACTATCTCCGAACAAAAGACAATTATTTTCATAGATTTAGCGGCATGTTTATCAATTTTGTGATGCTTTTATCGATGGCGACATTCTCGTCAATTTGTCAACATGTAAAACAAAAAAACTCACTGAGATCGCGATATTTCGCCAAATACGCCGTCATTTTTTTTCGTTAAGCGTTCTGGATTGACGGATGGAATATGGGATGATAATTTAATAATTATCACTAAACGACATCGTATTACCAGGGAAATCAAAATTAATTTTGGAAAATATTGATTTTTTATCAGTTATGCACCATTTTAATCAAGTTTTTTAAGTTTAATTTTATCAATTCGGCGGCATTTGTGTTTATTTGGTGATATTTTGATCAATTTGCAACATTTAAATAAGTTGTCAAATTTGTTATCCAGTGAGACGACTGAACTGACAAGCAAAGGCTATAAAATATAATTACACTACTATTTCGTAACAAAATACATTTCATAAATTAACATGTTAATAATTTCCACAAAACGACTGGGATTATTAAGGAAATTCAATCTCATTTTGCAAAATATTGAATTTACATTAATTATGCGTCATTTTTATCAATAAAGTGGAATATTTATTAATATCGCGACATGTTTATTTATTTGGGGATATTTTGATGAATTTGTAACATTTAAATAATTCGTCAAATTTCTTACCCAGTGAGACGATTGGATGACAAGCAAATGCTACCAAAACATCATTGCATTAGTATCTCTGAACCAAAAGAATTTAATTTAATTGATTTATCGTGATTTTTATCAATTTGCCGACATATTTATCATTTTTGCGACATCAATAGAAGTTACCAAGTTAGCGATATCCTCCCAAATTCATCGCCAAGGGTTACATAGACACACGGACGGAGAAATGGGTTATTTTTATAGTGGATATTAAGTTGTTTATGATTTTTTTTGTTTGTTTTTTCAAATTTTGCAAGAAAAATTTGAAAACTCTGTATGGTTGGTTCAAATGATTACGATTATAGCATGTCAGCCTTCATTTTAAAGGGATTTCAAAAATATTTTGATTGATAGCAAGTATGATAATGTATCCTTCGGGTGTTTTCACCGAGCGGAAAAGTTAATGACGTCACGAGCAAAAATATTGTGTAGCGACAATTTTTCATGCAATGAATGAAACTGATCAGTTTCGCGATCATTGGTTGAACTATAAATTACCCCGTTTCAGCATAATTATGTCAAAGTGATATCCTATATTTCCATGTGAAGGAAATAGAACATTTTGAGTACCTATAATTTTATGTTCTGTAAAATTTCTAATATCATATGCTTTTATGTCGTGCTATTTATACTGTTAGATATAAAACAAATATGATAAATAAAACTAAATACCTACAAGCATGTACCCAAAATGTATCTGATATTTCCATAACCTGTGACCATATTGAATATAACTAGATATTTTAATATTTTATTAGTACAGAAGCTAAAGGTACAAAAGTAGTATGAAAGCATGTGCTGCTAACATGAGCTTTTCAAGATTCGCTTTGTAACAATTCCCGCAATTTACAGCTTGGATCCATCTATCAAATACCAGCTCTCTCTCGTCTTTAAAAATTATTAAATGAATTTATTGAATCCCTATTTTAAATCCCGTTCAACGCCAGGAATTTTTTTTTGTTAATATACAAAGTAACTAATTTTGATTTAAGTATATAAACCTGCAAAGGCATGCAAACTCTTGGGAGACATTGAAAAAACTTGTTTTAACGCTCTTCAACTACTAAAACTTAACATTGCATAAACTTGGCATGGATTTAACGATGAAAATAATAAAAGAAAGTACCTTTATGTGGTAATAAATAAATATTATATTTTTGGATACCCTAGTTATCGTTAATAATTAATTAAACGTTGCCCTGTGTTCCTCAAACCAACAATTTGTTGCTGCAATAGATATATTTACGTTAGCCAGTGTAGCTAAAATTTAATTAATTGAGATAGTGTTAACAATACAATGTTACAAATCTAATCAATTTATTAATTAGCACATTTTTTACGGTAGTAGCACTCAGACACTTATTATTTAAAAAAAATATTTACCTAAAATATTAATTTATTTTCAAGAATATATTACATTGCGATGTCCAGATTTTACTTTAAGTGCAAAACCATGCGACTTTAAGTTCATGCATGAATCATGCGAATCTTGAAAAGCTCATTCCGAACTAGTGTCCCTTTTCTTCTGGATATTTGTCTACCAATTTTCTTATGTCGTTATTCTTTTGCTATTTTATTTGACGAAGTTAACCAAAAGCTTTTGAAACCCGTTTGTGCATTCATATGTGGATTTCATTTTTTCCTATTTATTTTAATTGTTTATTCCGTTTTCACAAATATTTTATATTTATCTTTTTGTTTGTATTTCCATAGTGGATTTAAACGTTTACGCTATTTAATTACTATTTTATTAGATTTTTTATAAGGCAGTTGTTTCTATTCGTTTTAATATCCGTTCTTTCTCAGCTTGCTTTTCTCTCAGGCTATTATTGAATTTTGCTATATTTGTCCTCTTTACTGCGTATTCAAAGTATGCTGCCTCTCGGTATTATATTGTTATTATTATTATTATTATTTCTTCTTCATTTCTAACTTCCACGATGGTGAAAACTTTTCTCCTATTTTCATCCACGAGTTCTATGCTACATCAGTTGACGAAATTACTTGCATAATTGAAGTCGCATTTCTTGTCGGCTTTGAAGCAGAAGACTTCTACATGCAGTCAAAACCAGTTAACCAGTGTATATTTGCTTGTATGCTGTATGTAAGAAGTTTTAGTTTAGTCTCATATAATTTAATTAATTATTGTACTCTGATTTCCTTAGTCAATAACATTATTGATTTGCCCGTAGCTACATATGGCTAACTATAAGCAAGAATTGGCATTTCTGCTGGTATCTGCATGTCGGCTATATAGCCAATATTTTTGGGCGGTTATCAGACGATTATTTAAGTTCATATAGTCCAGCATAACGCACGTTTGATGTTGACTCTTCACAAAGCAATTCTTAGGTATATGGCTCGTCAAGTCATCTCCATAAAACTAAGGATGTGTGCAATGGATAATCAATTGGTGGATTTCATATCGTTTACTTTAAGGAGGACTCATAATATCCTCCCATGATCTTCTGCTTGAGCATGGCCAGGTTTTCTTCCGCTTGATTTTCTCTATTACCGGTTGCGAATTATACGTGTATTTACCTGGACGGACTCTCCATTAAATCTGGGAGATTCCGGTATCTATCACACCGTTTTAAAAAATATCACATCTATAATGTGGCTTATGTCATAAAAGGGAGACACCATTGTATACCATCTACATTATCAAAGTTTGTCGACAGTCGGCATCCATCATATCTTATCTTGTAGTTTACATACACGTAATTAGAAATGTTAAATCTATGAAATTACAAATAACTAAATTGGCATTACGTCTGATTTAAATTAGCAGAAACAACAAGCACACAACTATAATAGAAGGTCTTTATTTCACTTCCTATAAGACGCACAAAATTAAAAAAAAAGACCAGAGCGCTTTCGAGCGTAAATACGCTCCTCAATACGCTTGAGGAGCTTATTTACGCTCGAAAGCGCTCTGGCCTTTTTAAAATGTTGTACGTCTTATAGGAAGTGAAATAAAGACCTTCTATTATAGTTGTGTGCTTGTTTCTGCTATGAAATTACACCTAATTTTATGCAACCTACCTCCATAAATGTGTATGTCTGTAATAATAGAATTTTACGCATTATTTTATGTAATATAACACTCCCGAATGATTTTTGCAAAGCATGTATTTAAATTATGGGTTTCTGAACCACCGTAAAATAAACGACTGTTCAATTTTTGATACACTCCACATAAAGGGGGCCGTTATAAATTTAGAACTCTGAAACTGTTAGCAATATATGTGTTGTACTAGCACTTGAAAGTGGGCATCTAATGTTTATTACCTAAAAATTTGGTAGCCATAAATCTGCGAATCCTTAGTTTCTTTAAATGAATTTTCAAGATTCAAAATAGTGGTCGGAAGTTTGAAGTGCGTTAAATTATCAAACATATTCCACGACTGGAAACTGGTAGAGATTGTGCATTATCCACGGTTTTGTGATTTATGGCATCATTTCCGCAACTGCTGCGAAAGCGAGGATTTATATACATAGCATGTAAATTTCTAAAACCAATATTAATGTTTGAAAATGATTATTTACGGTTATTCGTGTGTAATGTATGCCATTTGTTATGAACATTTAGCGTTGGAACGGTGATTTGTAGCAATAACCATTTAAAGTTAGATTAATGTGGAGTATGTGTTCCACTCGTGAATGTCCGGATCTAATTCTTTACAATAAATAATATCCTTCGCTAAATAATGTGCAATCTTAGATGTATTTCTTTCTAACAACCAACTTACTTCATGGTTTTAGAACTTCTGATAACAGTATGGAATACAATTAGAAGATATGTTGCACAGTGAAAACCTCATGACGAATTTTGTGAGACTAAATAAACTATTTCCTTCAAATGCAATATAAGTTATGTTATTTCATTATTTCAGTTATTGCCCGGTATCATGTTTCCGATTTGATAAAGTCGTGTCTTTCACAAGAATTTTAACTCTTTCGTTTATTTGCAGGGAATTCAAACCCGTTTTCATGGAAAGGAACTATAACCATCATCTCAAATTAGATGTTAAAATATAATTTGATTGTTTGCAATTAAATGCATTACATCGATAAAAATGAAATGAAATTTAATGAAAAAAATAGAAATACGTCTGTTTATATATTTGTTTATATCATCATCAGGGATGAATATCAGAACAAAATATTTATGAGTAGCCAAATTTTGAAGAGTAGCCTGAGTATGATGTCCCATGGAATTTTGACTTGACCTGTTGGTGCATCATAAAATTTAGGCATCCGTCTGTCCTTGTGTTTGTTTAAATATCTGTATATCTGTATTCATGGACTACTGACTGTTTACTCCCTTTAGCCGAATTCAACATCCGATAACGGGATGTGATCCAATTGTTATGTGTGCCCGTATCTGAAAAAGGTTGGAAGTTTTATAAATTAACAAATTAAATAATAAACCGAAAAATCTGCAGAAAATATAAAAATATTTAAAATACGATTTCTCTTATTAGAGTTTTTTTCGCCTGCCATATATTTATCTATATATTAAAAAAAAGTAGCTGTCGCCGCCGTCGTCGCCGCTATTTGCCAAATTTCGCGTTTCTCAAGATTATCTGCCACATAACGCAAAATCTATAGTATACAAAAATGTGAAATTTTGTACATTTGTAGTGAAATATCAGGGGAGCAAGCACACTGATATAAACCGTTTTTCATTTTATAATTTAGTTTAAGAAATATTTAATGTCAATGTCAAAGGAAGAGTTTTTGAGCCGCGAGTTTGCGACCTGGACAGACAAGCAATAGCAAGAATTTGAATTTTTGCAGGACGGAGCCAATTTTTTATATTTCAATTTATTTAATGAGTTACTCAAATTTGCATGCCCTTTTTATATTCAAAATTTTCTTCTTTACGGGTGAAGATTTAAAACATTTTTGTCATGAACATAACAATTTAGTTTTTATATGTAACAACAATTATATGTTTTTCGTTGCAAATATCTCTATACTGAAAGCATAACACGGTATTTTGCTACTGTATTACGAATAAACGTCAAAACGTACCGTTTTGAAATTTCACCGTTTGTTTTTAATACAATAAGTACTCGTTCTTAAAAGCAGGCTGCACGACATAGATTGCGATGCAGGCTCAGTGAGCGCCAGAAAGTAAGACACGAAGTCTCCCAAACGAGCTTGGCAAACTAGGAGCTCTCAAGCTTGTGAATTTGTTCGTAAAGCGATTTAACGTGATCCTCAGCTAATTAGGGACGTATACCAACAAGCGCATCACGTCTGCGGTGGTGTTCTCTGGTTAATAAGCATCAGGAATGGAGCGTGGAATCTTTGAGTTTTACGAGCTTTAGTGAGCACATGACACCTAGGCGGTCGTGTACGCAAGCCAGCATGAAACAGCTCGCAACGCGAGCTCATGGGCTGGAGAATGCCATATTACGACAAACGATCTCCAACAGGCTTATTACGCCTGCATAGCTGGCGGCACTAAAGTGCTCGCGACACCGCGAGCGTTAGCAAGTCTCGGGTGCTGGCGAGCGTAGTGTGCAAGGAGTGACAGCATCAGCTAGCACAGGACACATAAGAGGTCATATAAGGCGGCAGGGTTGAAACAGCTCGCGAAATGAGTTCCAGAGCTGGTGAATGGCAGCTAATAAGGGAAGGTACCCAACTGGTGTATTACACCTGCGTAACAGGTGGCCCTGAAATGCTCGTAAAGAGATCGTTAGCGAGTTACTGGGATTGGCGAGCGTAACGAGACAGAGTCAAGTCCATACGTCCAAGTTAAACATGTGGGTCCGTAAGGCATTTCGAAAGGTAGGTGGTAGGAAAAGGAGGGGAAGGTCCCTGCGTATGCCTCCCCCACTGGGTTCCTGTCTAAATTGGGTGGCACTTCCCTGCCGTCGAAATATATACCTTATACATTTCTGGTAGGTAGGAAGGTCTGGGTTGAAGAGGAAGTACGAATCTAATCCAGCATATTACGCTGCTCTAAATTGCATATTACGCCTGTGTAGTAGGCGATACTATCATGCTCGTGAATTGAGCTCAGCAAGCGTAGCGAACAAGGGGTAGATCCCAATGGACATGTTGAGCCTACCTAGCAGGTGGCGCTAAAGTACTCGCGAAGCAAGCTCAACGAGCTTCAGCTTACGGAAGACGAAACGAGTCACGGAAGCTGTTGAGCATAGCAAGAAATATGTGAATGCATCAGCTAGCACATGGTACGTAGGAGGTCGTGTGAACCTGTCGAATTGTAATAGCTTGCAAATCGAGTTCCAGTGCTAGGGAATGCCTCATAATAAGTGACGGTCTCCAACGGGCGTATGATGCCTGCATAGCAGGTGGCACTAAGATGATCGCAAAACGAGCGTTAGCGAGCACAGGTGGAATCCATAGGTCATATTACGCCTGTTCCAATGGACGTATTACTAGTACTAGTATATATATATATATATATATATATATATATATATATATATATATATATATATATATATATATATATATAAATTTTATAATCAATTTTAATTATTAATTATTATTAATTATATATATATATATATTATTAATTTTATATTACATTTATAATCATTTCATTAATTTTAACAAGAAACAAAAGAGGGGATTTCTCACGTTCTGAGATAATAAACAGACAGATAGAAGTACAACTTGCTGTTTCATATGTATAGATTAAAGCAGATATACGCGATATGTATTGTGATTTTAAATATGTGCAAATTCCAGCACTGTTGTACATGATATTGTTAAGTAATATATCTTATTAAAATATCTACGAAACGATTTGCACACCAATTAGTCTCGGTATTATATATATATATATATATATATATATATATATATATATAACTGAAGATTTTTATGATTACTTGTAATATATATATACCCGAGAAATACCAAAGAAAATTGCTTGTAAACTGAAGGTTTTTGCAATCATATATATATATATATATATATATATATATATATATATATATATATATATATATATATATATATATATATATATATCGGGACACCCTCTGACTCATCAAGCATATTGAAGCCAACCACAGCTGGAAGTGCGATCCATTAGCTTCAGCTCTATTCGTATTTCCACTTTAGGAAATATAATTGATATAATTATGGGTGGCTCTTGTGCTCCGAACTGCTATAATCATTCTAGAAAAGGTTTTAGGCTATTTCGTTTTCCTATAAACGATGAAAGAAGAAAACAATGGCTAATAAAAAGTCGGCGCGATAATTGCCTGTTGGAGCGTTAATACGCCTGTTGAGCGTTAATACGCCTGATGGAGCACCGAAATGTGCCCTTTGGGATACGAACATTACTCTCTACCCTCACCAATCTTCATAATTTGCCTCGCAAATCGGGAGGCTTGCCATCGACACGCTAACACTGGCTGAGTTGAATATTCGAGCTCTTCAGTGCCACCTGCTAAGCAGGCTCAAAACGCCTGTTGGAACAGGCGTAATAGGTTCGTTTTGCTCCCCTCCTACTCATTACACTATCCAACCCTCCTAACTCACTACGAGAGCACATTAGAACCAGCTGTTTCATAAGCTTATACGCCCGTTGGAACGGGCGTAATAAACCAGTTGGACTCCGCCACCTACTGGCTACGCTCGCCAACCCTTGCAACTCGCTCGAAAAGTCGGGAAACGTCATCTCCAGCTCGCTAACGCTCTCTGAGTTCGCTTTAGTTTCACCTGTTACGCAGGTGTAATATGTCCATTGGAATACGCACCTTACTCGCTGCCCTCGCAAGTCGGAAGGTTTCGCATTCGACTTGCTATCTCTCGCTAAGATCGGGTGTCGAGCATTTTAGTGCCACTTGCTACGCAGTAACATATTTGAAGCACGAGGTAACACAAAGTGAAATGAATCGAGTTAACACACGAGTGAAAACAAAACCCCTATTCTAGTGTAGCGATTTCCTTGATAACTTATCCCATGCACAAACCGGCTTTTGAAATAACTTATACGGAAGTATGTCGAAATATTCACTAGTATAATTATTGGTCTATGATATCTCGTTGCTTTCTAGTAAAATTTATTTCTAAACAAAGTTTAATGATTAAATACTAAATCAAAGATGTAATTACGATTGCAAATCTCAATTCAAAGTACATAAAACTCATTATATTAATTTCTCTACAAAACATAGTATATGTATAAGAACACCTCTATGATGAGTCACAAAATCCGATTCATGAATGTTAAATAAGACTACATTGTGATTTTCAATGGCTATTCAAATGGAATTTCACACAACGATTGCCCTCAATAAATCATAGGCATTTATTAATTTTCGCAAAGCTTTATTGAAGTCAGAACGTCACTTTTAGAGCTTTTTTTCGGAAATCTTTAAAGAATTATATAAATAAAAATGTGGTAGAGATTTTAAACGGAAATATGTATATTTCATATTTCTTATTTCCAAGTAAATGACATCATTTCGTAGATGTTGACGGGCCCTTTTCTCAAAACGTTGTTAATTTTTTTTAAACCAAGAATAGAAAGTTTTATAAAATATAAATATGCTTTCAAATGCGTGAATATTTTAAGTATCTTTAATTCAAAATAATATCACTATATTCTAAGGATTATTATCATCCGTTCTGGGAATATAAGATATTTTACATTTATGAAGATAGCGAAGAAATAATAGAACATATACATAAAATAAGGAGTGCATAGTTCAATCTACAGATTGAATTATCTACACGAAACTTGATGCTCTTGACCTTGAACTTTACCAATAAACTTCATAATCTCTAACGACAATGATTTTCAGCTATATCAAATTAGAAGATGCTGTTTGAAGAAAATTACTGATTTTTAACGGTATTTTCCCTCTAATATTAAAATAGCTATTTACTGAAAAAGTCATAGTTCAGATCCGTAATTGCTTTTAACAAAGAAAAACATTGAATAAATTGAACCAATTTTCGATATGTGCAATCGAAATGCGCAACAGCATAAAAATACCAGAAAACAAAAAGATTGACGTGTGCTATGCTAAATTGGCAATGTTATCTCCAGAACGACGCCTGCAATTGTTACTCATAAAACCCTCCATAAATATTTAAACATTTTCCTGAAAACGTTAAACACGAGTTTACGCTGCAATCTCAACTTTCCTCCTTTAGACAAATGTTTCGGTAGAAGAAAGCGTGCGCAATAAAATAGTAAGCGCACAGGAATCTACATAACAGAAATGCAATAAATAAATAACGAACATATAAATAAAAACGCAAATGCTGGACCCCAGCATGTGAAATTTTCATATCCCTTTTTAGATACAAAAGAGCAGAATATTTCTGAACTGAGAGCAGCGAAATTGCTGTTCTTTATCAGGTATTTGGATATTTTACATTTTTAAAGGCCATTTATTTGGTTTTGCGAGAGACTGTTTTTCCATTATTCAACAGAGCCAGATGGCGGAATTCTTCATGGCAGTAGGTGCTTCTGTTTATGTTGCTTCAGAAGTGCTACTAAAATATAGATTTTACAAATTTGGAAACAACATAAAGCAGAACACACACATATATATATATATATATATATATATATATATATATATATATATATATATATATATATATATATATATTATTAATATTGTAAATGTAAATTATCAAATTTTATATATGGAGTATTTAGTTCAATAGCGATATAGAAGTTTCAACATTCAACTGTTGTTGTAGGAACATGATTTTCCAAACCGCTATTTGAAAGCACCACTTTTGATAAAGAAAAAATAAGCATTCGATTTTTAAAAAATAAAATAGCTGTTCTACTAAGAAATTTAATTAAAAACGATATTTTAATTTATGAATTTTTATTTCCTTTATATTGATTTCCTTTATTATAATTTCCTTTATATATATGTATTCTTTAAATCTAGTTTCTTGCTTCGTATTTTCAGGCTTATTCATGGTCAAACACCATAGAGCTCATTTTCATTATATTTCTGTTATGGTTATTTAAACTAGAGCTGTTAATCATAGATAATTTTATAAAGCAAAATAACTTTTCTAATTTTAACATAAATTTAGGCATTTAGCTGTCCTTACTTTGCGATACGGAACAAGCATTTTATAGTAATGTTTTCAATAATATATGTATAGCCAATATGAAAGGTAATGGTATAAATATTTTATGGCATGTAGTTATAATAGAATAATCCGATTTACGCACATTACACAGTCTATTGTCCCTCTATAGTAAAATGTTTAAAATAAATGGAAAACACTATGTATTTCTGTTATGAAATAAAATGATGTATTTCATAAGTTAATCTACTCCATTTAATATCTAAATATTCTACAATTCTAGTACAAATATCTCTCTAATATTTGTGTCTTTCCAAATTCTCCTGAAGCCTCTTTGCGAACAAGAAGGCTGAGTATTTATACACTTCTAGTAATGTTAGCCAGTTAGTTCTACTAACTTAGCCGGAGGTTCGATTCACCCTTCCAAAGGGGAGGAAATGTTTTTTTAAATCACTCCAGGTACTCCTGTACCCCTTCGGTGACACAGAAGCGTCTGGATCTGTTCAAATTTATATTAAAGGCAATTGGACAAAAGCTGACAAAGACAGAGAAAATGGGTTGTATTTAAAGTCTTTACAGACTATTTTTTCCCCCGGTAACTAAGTTAGAATTTTCGTATATTTATAAAATCGGCAATTAATCCATTACTAAATCGGGGATTAAGTAACGGAGTTAACACCCCTCGTTCTCTCCCGCGGGCCAACAGAATGAAGGAATTCCTAAATATTCCCTCTAAAATCTGCTGCGAACCTAGAAAAGTAAAATTTAGCGCATGCATAGTTTCGAATGCAGGACAGAACACAATTTATTTTATTTTTTATCAAGGTAACTACTTTCGGAATTAGGAACAGTAAAGTCTTTAACTTAATTAACTTAGTAAATAAGTTGCACAATTTTTTTAAAGTGTTAGTTTTCCTGTTTGACAGACTTTAATTTTAGTACTTCATAAATTGAGTGACCATTGAAATAAGCATAGCTAAAGTGTTTTCCCATTACATTTTTAGAATCTTTGTACATATTAATAAATGACAATATAAATACTTTGCTTATAATCATAAATGACATTATATATTTATCGTAAAAAATATATTCTAATGCAGAACATAATACATATTAGAACATTAATTTAACTATACTTCATTTTAGGATAATCGATTTGCATAAATAAATGATTGCGATGAATGAATATAAAATAATAATTGGAATTCATATAAACTGTGTAATCCTTTACATTACATTACACTTAGAATGCAATAGTCTTCTGCATATAATTTGCTAGCATTCTCGTCTATCCATTCACTTTCAAAACACTGCATGCAAAACACTTGAAGAATAATTACTGAAAACTTCTTAAATATTTCAAGAAAATTGCTTTTAAGGGATACATCATTCAATTCTGAATAACAAAGGAGCAGTTTAGAAATTAAAAGCACGAAGCAATCAAGGAAATATTTTCGCAATTATCGTAAATGAAAATGTTCAGTTTCCCCACATAACTGCTATTACAGAGACAGCAAATCTCATTCCGATAATTGTGTCTTGGTAAAATAAATCGTATATTTCGAACTTGAATTCAAATTTTATTAGTTATTGTGCAGTTTAGATGACTGAAACGCTTGCACGAATTTCGAAAACGCTATGAACGTTCATAATGAATTATTTCCTTGAATAAATGAGAAATTTTTCAGAGATTTAGTATTTGATCCCATAGGCATATATTTTATGTAACTAAAAGGTATTCCTTAAATTTATATCCAATTAAAGAGTATTTAGTATTAAGTTGCTTTCACATTTATTGCATATTATAAGGTACTATAATGAAAATACAGTAGAATTAAATATTAATTACAGAAACAAAAATTCAAGAAGGAAATACATTTTATTCTCCATCACTATTTTCTCTATTCTCCATTACGTGCGCAGAATAGACACATAAATTATTCTATTCTGTATTTAGAAATCCTATTAAAAAGCTGAAACATAAATTGAAAACTGTAAACCGTTTAATATTGAGGGACGGACGGTATATTTATTGCCGCAAGTACTGGAAGTATCACGCAGCAGTGCCCTATTAATCTTACATGTATTATTTTGTTTTGTAAAAAAATAAAATGTACTTAACATTGAAACCAAAACTTCAATTTATAAAACAAAAAGGACAAACACACTTAATAATGAGAAATTATTTAATGAACTATTTATTTTAATTTATACTAAGCTTTATTCCACGGAATGTTTTATTTTGCCACATTTTTTATGACACCCATCGGTTTTCGAATGTTTTAGTTTTAAATTTGACAAACTGTCATTGGACAAATCAATTTTTTGAAAAAAAATATAATGATAAGCAATATTTATATATATATATATATATATATATATATATATATATATATATATATATATATATATATATATATATATATATATCCGAAAAACGAAAAGAAATGTGGAGTGGGAATTGCCAGGCCAGATATTTTGAATAAAAATGGCAGAGGGGGGATGGCGACCCCTCATTCCCGTTTAAAGCCTAGGCAACGCTCAGGGAATCAATGCAACATAATGACAATTTTCCCGTATATGTACAAATTAAAGGCATCCGAATGAACACAGACATGATGGCAGTGAAGAAACACAGATAGGAAGAAGCGTCGAAGAGATATCCATTTGAACCAGACTAATTCAAGATAACATCTTAATGTACATCGCATTAGCGCATGCGTAAATCAAGATTCGGTGTTATATGATGTCATATTACCCATGACACGTTCACGTTTAATGGAATTGTCTTCTTCATTTTCGTTAAATAGGGAATTATAATAGTGCTTAAGGAAATTAATCGGGTAATTCTTTTTGTATGCTTCAAAACTGATTCTTCTGTTACAATTAATATAATCATTTTTGAAGGTATTGTTGTTGATATTTCTTTTAAGATGTCCCATGATGATGTTTCTGAATATATTTTTTGTTAAATTTGATTTATAATCTATGATTTGATTAATTTTCATATTGTAATTTTCTCGTTTATCGTACAATATAGTATAAATCCCCTTTATTCTGTTGTATTTGATGGTGATATCTAGAAAATTTACTTCTTCCTTCTTAGTATTAGTGTTTTTGATAAATTCTAATTCTTGAGGATAGAAGCTGAAATAAAACTCAGGAGAATGAATATAATGCCCTAAAAGCACATCGTCCACATATCTAAATATGGCAATTCTTGTAATATGTGATTGTCCCGTTCAAAGAATAACAGATAAAGAATACAACCATGTCAAGGTGGAATTTAATCAAGATCTTGACATAATCATTTATAAAATGGTAATTAAATATAACTTACCACTCAACGCCTTCAAAGAATGGAAACATCACTTACTCAATGGATTTCTATCTCATTACCATCAAAAAGTTGAACTAATATCCAAATCATCAGTTCCAAGTACTATTATAGATGTTCAAGAAAGATTCGTAATTACTTATACAGACAAATTAGTTTCCAATTACGCCTTCACTTGCAAAAAATATTACCTTTATACCTTACAGAACTGTTATTCGGATTCCACTATGTATAAACCGTTATCTTATGCTAAGGCAATAATATCTAACCAAATCAAAGCATTGTATAAACGCATTGGCATCAATTTAAAATCTGTTTCATTTACATATCCGGTCCTCATTCCGAAACTGCATAAAATACCAGTGAAGTTTCGTACTGTAACAGTAGGTTGCAGTTCTTATTTAACCTTGGCTAACAAGCAAATTTTACATATCCTTAAACCTGAAGTTGGTGCATTATTTCAACACAATTCCATTATGATAAATAACAGTTATGACATCATAAAACGTCTCAAATTCTGTAATAAAGAAATACGATTTACTAGATACGACTTCCGAGACCTTTTCAACAATATAGAACTTTACAAATTATATTAGATACTTCTTGTGGTACATGAAGAACATAATCTAAAAAATGTCATTACTTATCGTAGATATATAGATCTTATACGATTAGTATGATATAAGTATGTACTTTATAATGGCTATAAATTTTACCAACAAATTAGGGGCATCCCTATAGGGGATGCTACTCTATATTAGCAGACATGTATCTGTCATTCTTTGAACGGGGCAATCACATATTACAAGTATTGTCATATTTTAGATATGTGGACGATGTGCTTTTAGGACATTAAATGCATTCTCCTGAGATTGATTTCAGCTTCTATCCCCAAAAATTAGAATTAATCAAAAACACCAATACTAAGAAGGACGAAGTAAATTTTCTAGATATCACCATAAAATACAACAGAATAAAGGGAATTTATACTATATTGTACGATAAACGAGAAAGTTACAATATAAAAATTAATCAAATCATTGATTGAAAATCAAATTTAGCAAAAAATATATTCAGAAACATCATCATGGGACATCTTAAAAGAAATCTCAACAACAATACATTCAAAATGATTGTATTAATTGTAACAGAAGAATTATTTATGAAGCATACAAAAAGAATTACCCGATTAATTTCCTTAAGCACTATTATAATTCATTATTTAACAAAAATGAAGAAAATAATTCCTTTAAACGTGACATGAATAATATAACATCATATAACAACGAATCTTGATTTACGCATGCGCTAATGTGATGTACATTAAGATGTTATCTTAATTAGTCTGGTTCAAATGGATATCTGTTCGACGTCTCGACGTTTCGACCGCTCTTCCTATCTGTGTTTCTTGACTGCCTTCATGCCTGTCTTCATTCGGGTGCCTTCAATTTGCACATATACGGGGAAATTGTCATTGTTTTGCATTGGTTCCGTGAGCGCTGACTAGGCGAAAAGCAGCTTTAAACGGGAATAAGAGGTCGCCATTCCCCTCTGTCATTTTTATGCAATATATCTGGCATTTCCCACTCCACATTTCTTTTCGTTTATCTGATGTTATCGACCTTGGAAATTAGAGCTACATTGCGCCTATTCCTTAATAAAAATCCCGTATATATTTGGTGTATTACCTGAATGCTTCATTTTATACTTTAATAGGTTTCATGTTGTAATTGTCAAATTTTATATATATATATATATATATATATATATATATATATATATATATATATATATATATATATATATATATATATATATATATATATATATATATATAGGAATTATAGCGTGAAATGTCTCACGTTATAAATTTAGACAGAAGTTTAATAAATAACTTAAATTTCGTCTTTTTTTTACGTTACAGACAGGATGACTCTGAAACTGCTTAATGTTTTGTCTTGCAATTTTTAGAATATATAATGCATGTTAGTCTCTATAAAATGAACTTAAATATTTATATGTTTTCCTGTTGTAAAATTATTTTTAGAGGCGATTAGGATTTTAAAATTTCAAAAATTTTGTGAAAGCTAAGTGCCTCATTTCATTAAATAAATATGAGCGTTAAATAAAAAATTTATTTAGGTTGAGAATAAGCAATTGTTCCTATAATATAATTAGCTACCAAAATGTTTGTTACGGATACAAAATTAAGCTTTCCGCAAGCTGCCATAAAGTTTTCTGATCAATAAATACCCCCCCCCCCTATAAAAATGCTTCTTTATATTACGTGTAATAAATATGTTAAATTAAATAAAATATAGATATATCACCAGGAAGACTAGTATGTTTTTATAATATACATTTCAAAAGATATAAACCGCTGAATATGATGATGTTTTGTCACTTGCGAACATTTTAAGAACCTTAGAGTCCCTCAAATCTGAAATTTTATTTCTGTTTGACCTAATTCTGGGAAATATAAGCTTCATATTAAGAGCAATTTAAAATTCACAATACTATGTTTCGTAGCGAGATAATGCGAAAATGTAGTTTCGCACTTGAATAGTTGCAAAAAGTGAAGAAAATTGCAACCTCGAGATTACCCACATTTGCAATCCTATGATTATCCACATTTAAAATCCCATGACTATCCACTTGATTATACTTATATTTTGCTACACTGAAGTAAATTATATTTATTTGAATATATTGAATCGTTATCACATATGGGAAAAAATATCTTTATTGTTAATCATTTGCCACAAAACACTCACTGTAAACTCACGGATCATCTTCTGTAATGGCGTGGAATAGCTATTGTATTCTCGTGAAAAACCAGTGTTCCCCAAAGCACATTTTGGGAAACCCTTATGTAGGAAATCAATATGAGTGTAAAATAACGTTTGAATCCTTATGTATAATCGTTCGATAAAGCTCGCTTTTCTTGCGCATAGAACTATATAATTTACAAACACAGGAGACTGGCAGAAAGGTTTTATATCAGCTGTATAATGACATATATTTAGTCACTGAACATATCAGTGAAATATAAGTATAATTTTAGTCCATTTGTATTCAATAAACATTTACGATGTCCCGTTTTTTATTTTTATTATTAGTGGACATAGACCATTTAAGGCAATTTTAGAAGAGTTAATTTTATACATTTATATTATGCGATCTGCAGTAATGCTCAAAAATACATGATTTTTTATTTGTAATTAATTGTCTTAAAATGTACAATTTGGGATGGGTTATACATTATTATTATAATTTGCATCGCCAAATATGGTGTACTTTCATTTATGAAATAGTATGTGCAATAAGACTTTGTGAAGAAAATTCATATTTATGTAAATCTAATCAGCAATTTTAAACTTTTTCTCACTCTCGGATTCTTTATTTACATTTTATTATCAACTACTACCGATATATGCTAATGAATCAAATTGTTAAACAATATACATTCACTGTAAATTCAAAATTTTCTGCGCAATACTGGAACAAGATCCAATTGTAAATGCGATTATCCAGTTTATACTACTCGCTTAACTGCGTGAAAGGGAATTGTAAGTTTAGAAGGAATAATAAATATATGCATTTCATATTTTCTGATCATCTATGCCAACAATTTATTATTACAAAGATAATTGGGAGGTTCTTCAATGCTGTAGCTGCTATAAATATGGATATATATTGTCCTTATCCATCAATAATGTAATCAGAATTCGGTTAATAAATGTTCAATTTATTATGCTATCCATTATTTCGAAATAAGCAATTTAAATATATATATATACTTCTTAGAATTTAAAAGCTTCGGTTGCTCGACTCGATTATACACGAAATATAAATACACTTTATACCTATCTTGTTAACCCAAATGGTATGTATCTATAAGCATTAAAGATGATTATTGATACGGGGTCAGAAGAAATTAATCAGTTTTTCAAATTCATTTAGCATTACTCTTCCATTTTGTCCGAAATGTTTGATGACCGTCGTTTATCATACATTTAAATTTTATTGCCTGTTGCAATAGCAGCATCTTGGTTATGCCACTTTATTCAAGTAAACTTGCTACTACTATATAATCGTGCTAAACTAGGCGAAAATTGAAATTTTACATTGTACTCAGTATACTAATTATGTTATACTAAAATATTTCTGTCTAATATAATGTCCCAGCAAAACGCATTGCAGTACTGTTTAATATTTACAATTTACTATTAACTTCAAGGAGTAACTCCTTTACTTTAGTGAAGGAGATGCAAATTTATGTTAGGAAATTACCACAACCGTTTGAGATAATAATTTCGTTGACGATAGTATAATATAACTCTACCACATTGTACAGAAAAAATATAGTGTGCATTAAAAATTATCTATTTACACTATAAGTGTCGAAAAAATAAATTGTCAGCGAATGGAAATTATAATTCAACCAATAAAGAATATTCCTACGTATGCAATTTCCTTTTCAGTTCGTTTTTGTCACCATATACTGAAGCCTGTTTCACAAACATGTACGAAACACTCACTACTTCTTCCCATAATTAGAGAACTTTAATTTTAAAACATTCAAAAACGTATATACTATAAATATTATGATTTCTAGTTGTCACAAAGAGGAAAGGGTGGGGTGTTATAAACACTTGCGACGGCTAAATATAATTTTCAAAACATGTTCTTTTCAAACTAGTCATTCAGAGGAGTTTTATCTTCTCCCTAACTTCATAATTGAATTCAACAAATAAATGCCTTTATAGTATAGATTCGTTAATTTACTAGTATGAAACTTATTAATAAATCATATATTAGTATTGTCACCCACCATCAATGTGACAATATCACAAATATATTTTTATAGAAATATAGTTAAGTAATACAATAGCATGACAATTTAATTTACAACATCAGCAATTACTATTCATTCAATTTCAAGTGTATTTTATATAGTTTAATAACATGCCTAAAATACTTTCTACACCGGTTTTAGCAGCTTTTACGAAATTTCTTGCGACAATTAATTTGTAAAATAAACCAGCTAGTTAAAGCGGAATCGATAAAAAGCCTGAATACTCCAGCGTTTCACAAATTATTAATTTCATAATTTAACAGACATGCATCACTGTTTCCAAAGATATTAAATTTCAATACTCTAATTGCCGATTACACAACCGTTTTAAATATTCCTTATTCAAATGTTCCTTATCTGCAATTGCAAATTGTTTGATTAAAAGTGGTTTTAAATTTTATAAATTCATTTCAACAGTTAAAACAATATTTTACCGATATGGGAAAATTTATATAATAACAAAAACATAGATTTTGTGTCCAATATTTTAATTTTTTATGGAATTGAAAAATTCAAAATACCTATACAGTTTTATTTTACAAATTTGTTTCAAGTTACTATAATAAATTCCGATATAGCAGTACTATTTCTAAAGTAATAGTATAAAAGAAATCCAATAGCAAATACTATCGTCCGAATTATGAATTAAATGGCTGTTTGATAAAGATGGCATTTATGACATTTTATTTTTAAATTAATTACAGTTACTTTTGAATTCCAGTAAATATTTAATGACATTGATGTGATTGATACGTAAACTCATCGTATATATATATATAGTCCCTTTATTATATAGATTCGGTAAATATTAATTTACTTACGTGTTACTTAAGTATTCCTTTTCTTTCTGTATTGTAAGTCTGATGAAATGTAATTTAAAAATATCCAAGTATTCGTGATAATAAATTTAATATACAATAGTATATCATATTTGTAATTGAATTATTCTTGTGAATGCAATATATTTCATGATATCTGAGTTACTCATATAGAGAATCATATATTCTATTTTATTAATATTATTCTTTTGAAGGAAATATAAAGTTCTGAAGTGAAAAGAAAATTCCCTACCGATATTCATGAATTCTTATTGAATGTGCAAGTGTCGCATCTATTTCACCCAAGTTCCATTTTCTATGAAAGGAATATTTCATTGTTGAATCATGATCCTCATTTCAGGGATTATTTCTGGACTCACGGGGAGAATTATTTTCTTATAACGAGAGTAATCAGAAACCGAAAAGTTAGCTGAAAGTAATAAGTCATAACGTATTGGTTATAGGTATAGACGACTAGCATTCATAGTTTAGTTTATAAAATTTAGAGGAAAATAATTAAAAGTATGCCGCTTACTAAAACATCATCGATAATTATTTATGATGATGAAATTGATTTTAGAAAATAGAATGTAGTATATATATTCTTTAAAATAGACAAATAAACATAAATCAGCTTATGAAATGTTATCCCCTTTTCTACACCATTGGAAATAGTCGATTTAAAAATGCTAATCGTTGACCTATAAAGTCGTGTTTAACTTAATGGTAATTACACATTTTAGTAAATGTCCCAAATAGTTAAAATATCCACAAAAAATATGTTTGTTGCAGATTTTGGTACCAGTTAGAGAGGAGTACTTAATATCTGTTCATTTAAGAAGGAATTAATTTTTTCTTTCGTGTCATATTTTTTACAGCGTCTTCATTTTTTTGCGAAGAGATTAGTTGAGTGTGATACTATGAATATCATTTAAATACATATTAATACTAATTTCTTAAAATAGTAATGTATGATTTAATGTTGAAGACATTAAGCGGATTGCATGCCAGCGTTCAAAGGTAATATTGCTATTACATGAGTAATACACGTACTGCATACCAGCGCGTAATACGGCCACATGCAGGCTAGTGCAGTGTCTGTAGATATCATTCACGATGGCTGCTAAAACTGTATGTTATAAAATACACCAATAAAAAGTGACAGTTAATAAAAGTGACCGCTAGATGTGGGTACTATTAATAAAATATGTTTAACATGATACATGTACTATTGTGGGATTCACTGGAAAATCCATGATCATAGATACTTTTAAGGTAATATTGACATTCAGAAAAATTCAAGTTCTACTTCCCTCAAAATTTTGGGTGTTTTAAAAATACACTTATGAAAGAAATAATGCAAACCGAAATCAATAAACATAAAACATTTGTATAAAAGTTTCATTTTAAAACCTACACAAATTTTAAATAATGATTTTATTTAGTAAAATATATTTATTTATGTTCCTAGTTCGAATTTCCATTGAAAACCATATTATATATGTAACAAAAACCTTATTTTATGTAACATCTTATTATATGTAACAAAAAATTCAAACAAAATACAATGCAGAAAACTAAAGACACGAGCCAAAATATATTGTGATTGCCCCTGTGTTGCGCTCATAAATTACTGTAATATCTAACAGACTACCCGTCCATGACGTAATAGACAGAACGTCGGCTGTCAACCAAAAGGAAGCTTATCACTGTAGCAGAGTCGAAAATGCTCTTAGTTGACTAACATTTCGTTTTTTGTGCTTTCAAAACCTTTTTTTTTTCACCCTTCAGACACTAAATTTTAATTCTTTCAGTTAAAAGATAAAGATACGTTTCTAAACTTTGTTTTTAATTCTGACTGAAACCCAGTATACTTTACTCAATAGTGGCTTAGTATTCTCTATCAGATAAAAATCCAATATGGCTACATTTTTGCAGCCAGTATCTGAAATATTAGCAAAATATCTGTATATCATTATTTTACCAATGTTACTCAAATGTTGAAGCTAATTTTGTCGCGTTGCCACATTGAAGAATATTTTACGACTGGAGCATGTCTATGTAAATAGACTTCTTAGTGGTCTATTCTTATGATCTCTCTGCATGTTTTTAATTTTAGACATCACGTGTATAATAATTTAAAAATATCTTGAATATATATTTAGAAGAAAACATTTGAATAGTTGAATTGTTTTTTAGTTATACTCCAAATAAGGTACATCGGTTGAAATTTCTGTAAAGTTTTGCAATATTCATCGGTTATTGTGGATTTGCAAAGGGTGAACATTTCTAGGAGTGATGCATATGAAAAAACCCTCTTAATATGATATATCACAACGTATATTTTACTGAATAACAAATTAATAAATTGTACCCAATAGACTGAACTCTAAAGCACTTTCATAAAAAATGTGGATCTCAATCATACTCGTACTTTATGAATTTATGAAAAGAAAAACTTTAATAACTTTACCATATACATATTTGGAACTCTAACATCTTAATAGTGTTTTTACCAAAATTCTTAACTTTAATTACTTTTCTATTAATTAAAGATCCCAATTATCCGGGTGTCTTACCTCACTTTTTCATAAATTACATTTTTTCTCCTATGTTTTTATTCCCTATTATTCCGGTTCACTAAATAGTTTGCCTTTGATATATGGACCGAATTATTGGACATTCCTCTTGCTGGAAATTAAAAGGTGGGAGTTTTTTCGTAGTAATTATTCTTAGGGGAAATTTCTTTTAAAGAACAATTTTTATTCTTTTTAAAAAAGGATATGCATAGAGCATTTACGAAATAAATACAAAATATTAGATTATTTTACGCTACTTTAGGATTACATAATATTCACAAACATTTTATATTAAATTCACGTTTTTATATCTTCAAATGTGCGTAGTAGATAGCTTTCATTTATAAGAGGAGTTGAATTGCCAATTCACAGGTGACCCTGGCTAGCCACCACTCTGTCCTTTGCAGACGACTGAAATGCGTATTTCCGCCATATATGTGAAGTGGACCTAACATTACTTTCCTTCAAATTTCAGATCTAAAAGAAACTTATGATTTCAGCTTTCTAATGGTAAAATGACGTATTTTAAGAATTTTTTCTGATATTTCTTTTTAAAAAAAAATGCATGCCTTGGCTAATTATGTACATATTTACTCTTCAAATTTTTAGACTGCTGCTGCACAGCTTGTGTGCGTGCAATATGTGAACACACGTTGCCATACAAAAGTTTGGTTGAACATCACAGGAATGTTGATTCAGCTACGAAACGAATCCTAATAAAGGAACAAGAGCTGAAATAAAATACACATGTTAAAATGAAGAACTTCTTCGACCCAGACCTTTCGACCTACCCGAAAATGTATGTTATCTGTTTGGACGGCATGGAAGTGCCACTCAATTTAGACCGGTATCCAGTGAGGGCGGCATCCCCAAGAACCGCACACTGTTTCCCCTACCACTAAACACTCGGATGGACTTCAGCCCCACATATTTAACTTGGTGCCCATCTCCCGCGTGAACAATTTGGAGAAGGACGGGAATCACACTCGCGTCGTCCAACAGCAATTCCCGCGCGCTAACCACCAAAATGAATCAGACCAAAATGAGAAACAGAATTTAATTAATATGAAACTAGTTTACTACATATACACATTAATATGGGAGATCATAACATTACTCAATAGTTGGACAGCATGACCGACTTTCATGAGTTCAGAAAAGTCGGGATGAGCAATACAAGATTGTCGTGGGAGCAAGAACAGGAATGTCGTGGAACAGCAACGATGTCGGAAGAATGTCGTGGAACAGTTCCCCAGAGCCATGGGAAATCTTGAAACAGCGGCACAGGTTTAAACACTACAAAATCGGAAAATAGCTACAAAGCCTCACCATAATACAGGAGTAGGAACATTGGATGCGTTTATAAGCCACATGGTACGCTTCCATGATCAGCCTGAAGTTATCGCCTCACACTACCCGACAGGTAATGCATATCACAAATCGTCGGCACAACTCTATCTCTCTACTGCACTATCAATCAAGAAGATTTCACATCAAATGAACTCATACCGCTCCCGATTTCCGATGCATATCACTCCGCATGCTCTCTCGAGATTGTATTCTGCGTATTTAGTATCATTTTCAAACAGAATAAATCACAGTATTAGCATAAGCAGAGACACTCAGCTTGCCCGATGACTAAGTCATGAATGGAATCACCATAAAGCGAGGTCAGCAGCAAACGGTTATATAATATAACTACCCCCTTGCGGCCAGATAAGTAGTTAATGAATCATCATCCAGTAAGGATGAAAGAGTACGCCAAAAGGAAATTGGCACTTCGTTTTCCATGTTGCCAATGTTCGGGGTGGTTTGTAATGAAATCATCACAGTCCGAACTGACATTCATGCATTGCACTCATTCTGTGATAAATTTCAACCACACTGTGCTTTTCAACTTGCAAAAATATGATTACTCTTGTGTTTGATGGGGCATTTTAAAGCAGTAACTGTATTGATAAACTTTTAGACATAAAGTAAGACATAAAAGCCGGAGGAGTGACGTGGGGTAAGATAACCTGTTATTTAGGTGTGCTTAGAAGATTGCAATTTTTCGAGGTTATTGGACACAGCTCGTTAGCGTACCGAAAAATGATTTCCATATTAGTATCATAAATTTTAAGTGATTGAACTCTGTTAGTTAAGATATTTAAAATACCATATAATACAAATCTCTATTGGACATGTATTTTCCAGTAACAGCTGTAGCGCATCTTCCCTATATATCCTGCTGTTTTAAGAAAGTGTAAGAGTAGGGGAGAGTCGGTAAATGCCGTACACATTTATTAAATGTCGTCTGTCTTTGTTAATATTCCAGCAATAGTGGCTGTATTGTTCTCATATTTACCTCTGATTTGAGTCGAAGTAAATAATATTTGAAATTGGCTAAAAACAGCATTGCCCGTTTTAAAAAAAATAAAAAGTGAAAGTGGTGCATGTACGGTATTATGCGGCATGGTCGGAAAATACCGTACAGTAAAATATTCGCGAAATGAAATGACGATAAGTCCGTATTGAACTAAAGAAAATGGTTATTCTTAAAAAGCACAAATGGGAAATTATTTTTGGCAACTGTCGCACTCGTATAGTCCCACTGATGTACCCAAGTCATCAGTGCATCCCTCGTGAGACCATCCTCTGCATTTATGGCATTCAATCCAATCTTCTGATGGCGGCTCGACGTATGGCTCTCCACAAACTAAGCAACTGAAATCTTGACTTGGAAGATCTCTAGGTTTTTCCTTCTTTTTTTCAGTTCCTTTCTTTCCTGACGCAGAAGTGATTTTTCTTTTCTTTCCAGCTCTATAAACATTTAGCTTTCGTTTTGTGGTTGTTATTCTCTTCTTTGGTTTCAGCTTATCCAAAAGCTTGTTTTTTATGGGCGTGGAAGTCAGAATTTCAGAGGATTGAAAAGTATTTTCCTGTTTGTTAATGATGGCAACGCTCGAGGCAGGTTTAGTGGCGAAAGATCCATCTCTTTTGGAGACTCATCTATGACTGATCCTTATCCTGGTGGTTGGGCACAGTGGGCAGCATCTCCTGATGGTTGGGCACTGTGGGTAGCTTCTCATGATTGTGGAACTTTGATGGCTTTGGCAACGACAATGTCCTCATCACTGATTCCTCATCCCTATTTCAGGATAAAATCCTAAAACAAAATCCTGATAGCACGATAAAATCCTAAAACAATATCCTGATATCAGGATAAAATCCTAAAACAGTGTCCTGATATCAGAATAAAATAAAATATAGCCTGAAAACTAATAACCGTTTGTTTAATAACACTATTTTTGAAAAAGATAAAAAATAAATTTTGGAATGGTTCAAAAAGCTTAAATCTAAGATTTTCGAATATTATTATTATTATAACTAGCCACAATGGCCTGTGTTATGGCTACTACTTCCAGAGGAAATTCACCAGCCAACAATAATAAAGAATCGTATAGTCTCATTTTCGAATAAAATATACCCGAAGGCAAATACCGTACACAAGTGGGTAACGCCGTACACAATGTACGGAATTACCCAACCTGATCCTTTATTTTCTTAAGCCTAACCACGTTTAAATGAAGCAGGAATTGATTTCATCTTCCACTTTACCATTAAATTAATCGTTTAAACTAACAAAAAAATTCCGAGACAACAAATAAAATGGAACTGGGTGGTCTCTAACAGCTAGCAAACATAATTAAAATAAAATTTCCAAAAGAGAACTTACCTTAAATCGCAAATATTTCGGCAGTTTTTCAGCGAAGGACTTCGTGGCGAAAACAAAACATTTATGTTGCAGAAGAAGACTAGACGCAATAAATGCCGTGCTGCCACCTATTGGCATTATTCAGAAATAAGAGTGTACGGCATTACCAACCGTACGGCATTTACCGACTCTCCCCTATACATAAAGAAGTAGTAGTGTATTAACTCAAATGTAATCCCAATTGGGTACAGTTTACATATGCCGTCCAAGGCAAGCATATAACTCAATCTGGCATTGAAATTGTCATACTGTGAATGGAAAAGTCTTTTAATATGTATTTACAGAAAGCGATTCTAGTACTCTCCGCAAAAGTATATATTTTAATTGTGTACGATATTTACTGAGTTGTTTCATTCTGCCCTTTTCTGCTAAATTCTGAAATTTTCTGCATTACTATGGCTACATATACGCACTTCGAATCAAAAGTATAAAACCTTTCAAGAGAAACCAAGAGTAGAATACTATTTATCCGACTTGTTGACCAAAAATGCATTTAAAACAGCATCGGCTACATTAAAAACAAATGAGACTGTCAGTACAAATACTTTTACACATACTTTTTAACAATTTATTCTGAATAATCATAGAGCAAAAAACATTTCTCAAGTTATAAAATGTCAAACAGCATGCGATTATATTTACGCAAATAATGAACAATACTTGAATATATTGAATTCAAGTTTTCAAGTTAAAAAAATATAGAATTTGGGAATTAGTGTGTACAGAAAAGGTTGACACAGAAATATTACTTCTATGAGATTGTCAATATCTTGGAAAATGTTCTTATTAAAAGCATGTAAACCCAATAAAATATATCTTTTATATATGCATTTTTAGATATTTTTACTTCAGTATACATATGATGAACATTGCGAATTCATTTTTTGCGACATAATTTTGTTTTTTTTGTATCTTACGGCTCTTGTTTCGGCTGTTATGACTACAAAAATACTAAAAGCAATTTGTTTCGTTATATACTTATATCTGTATGATCAATAAATGATCCAGAAAGAATTTTTCACGACCCTTATTTCAAGAAAATAATGTTAGACTGTACATAAAATTGATGATTACGTAATATATTTTTGAAAATGTTTCAGTAGTTTTTAGTGTTATAGATAAAGACAAAATATATATTTTCCAAAATGAACACCTATAAGGATTATTGTGGATTACAATTTTTTATCTAGCATCATTATGAACACAGTATATTTGTGTATTTATGATATATATAGATCATTCTATATATTATTTACGCCATGCCTATCTATAAAGTATGGACTGGACTGACTGTCTAACTGAGTGAGTGATTAGCTGACATATCAAAATTACAGAAGACTTCTACTACAATTGAATGTTACTTTTTGTGTTACACGATTCGTGCCAGCTATAAAAAAAATCAAAAATAAATAAATTTGAAATTATGGGGGATAATGTGAAGGAATAATCAAAACACATTTTTACAATACAGCATTTAAAATTTATCGAGCACTTTAACTCGAGCAGAAATGTCTGTCTCAACTTTCAAGTCAAAGGAAAAATCTAATATTTCAAAAATTCTAATTAGTAGCGACAATGCATAGGTATATTAAAAAAAAATGAAAAATCATATTTCTTAATTATTGAGCATATCGGCTCTAGCAAGCATATCAGATCTGGTATGTATCAATTGCTGCATTGTGTGCATTAAATAATTGAAAATAATTTAATATTTCGGAAAAGTCGAGTTAGGGATGACGATGAAAAGGGATAGCATAAACAGTAAAACACTTTATAAAAATTACCATGCACTTCAACTTAACCCATATTCTTGGATTGTTCTGTCGCATATTTTAAGTCAACGTAAAAATTTAATTGGGCCGTCATACATACTTATTGAGGAGGAGGGATAATTTAGGTCACTCACTAAAATGTGTGTTTCCCGCCCACTCAATCAGCTGCTAATACTCTAGGGCGAGTTGAGTGGTCTGGGTTTTCGACTCACTAAGTTGTGGTGAAAATTGGTTTTAAGTTAAGGATTAAAATACACTTAGGTCAAATTGCACGGCAAGTAACCCACCTTTTTCGTAGTCTAGTGACCGCTGATGGTAGAGATAATTGATATTAGAATGATGTGCAGTAATACGGATATTAAATGTCAGATTGAAGTCTAGACAATAAAAGGAAAGTTTCAAGGAAGTTGCATATTACATACAAACTGACAGACTCCATGACTTCCAACGGAAGCGTACAATTATGTATATACTATAAGTAGATCAATTTATGTGTAATTAAATCCGTAACTTCCAAATAATTTTCACTAAAATTTTAGGGAGTGAATTTAATTTTCTCCTCTTCCCCAATTAATATATTTCGATCCCACTAATAACTCATAAATTCGAATTAGAGGTGGTTATCCATAGGAAATAATCAAAAAGCTCAAAACGTATCCACTAAATAGTCGAGAATTTCTACTCTATATACGATCTCTGCTTTGATCTCATTTGATACCTGTCATCTTCTAGGTCAATGAAAAAATATATTATTTCGAAAATTTTTAATTATAAGTCACGATTTAAAGGAATGGTAAATTAAAACTTAAAACAAATTTGAAAACTTAAAAAATGTGAATTCCAGGTTATGATATACGGATTTTTTTTTTTACTTACACCACTTTGCTTTTGAAAATCAATTAAAACGCAACTTTATATCCTTTCGCTGCCAACAGTTAAAACTGGGAAATATAACGTTATATATATTTTTTGTGGTGCGTCAAATTAACGCTGAGATCATTATGTTGAGGGCGGACATATGATTTAATATATTATCCAATTAACAGGTCAGCAAAATTAGAAAATGTGCGCCATTTTCATACTTTAATCTGGAATGGTGTTTAATATTCGCAAATGTTGTCAACAACCTTTATTAAGCGTGCAGGTGTGTCATATTTAATGACCACTAGCTATTTTGCAAAAGTGTGTCTGAAAATAGTTAGTTTATAAATAAACGTTTAAAAATTATCTGGAAAGAAAATTGCAGTTAAATGATACATCATTCAATTATCTGCAAAAGAAAATTCGGAAGAATTAGAATCACGAAGCAATCAACAAAATATTTTCGCAATTACCTAAATTGAAAATGTACAATTTTCCCACACAACTGCATATTATAAATTCAGCGAATCCCATTTCTATGATTGTCTCTTGGTAAAATATATCTTCTAATTCTTCCGAAATTTATTGTTTATCGCGCAATTACAAATCTTGAGAGGCTTTTAAAGCTTACAGGAATTCGAAAATATTGTATGTGGGTTTTGTAATTAGGATATGCATTTTCTTGGATAAACGGGACATTCTTTAGAAGTTTAACGTATGATCCAAGAGATATTTATTTTATTTAAAATTCAGACAGTCGTTAAGTTTCGGACAGTAAAATGCGCGTGCAATCTTAAGTTGCATTTAGAGGTAAGACATTTTAATTGGTTGGTAGAGTTCTTATAGTTGTACATGCCATTCAAAAGTTATTCGATGGCAAATCTTGAGAGGCTTTTAAAGCGTACGCGAATTCGCAAATAATATATTATGTGGGTTTTATAATTAAGATGTGCATTTCCTTGGATAAAAGAGGCATTACTTGAAAATTTAACGTACAATCCAAGAAACATTTATTTTATTCAATATTATATAGTGGTTAAGTTTCGGCCCGTAAAATGTGCTTACAGTCTTAAGTTGTATTTAGATGAAGGATATTCTAATTGGTAGGTAGAGTTCTTTTTGTTGTACATGCCATACAGTAGTTACATGTTTCAACTAATTTGTCCCTAGAATTTAAAGTATTGCAGCAGATTTTAAAATAGTTAATTATTCAAATGGAGATCATGTTATATAGACAAACCTGAGCAACTCATTTTTGCACGTATGGGAGTTTATTGGCGAATAAAAACTGATAACTGTTGCATCTAGGAAACGTGTTATGTAACACAAATTGGATAATATTTTTTAAAGTGGCAAAATCACCTTGTTTAACAATGGCACCAACTTCACAAGATTCCATAATTCTTAAATTACCATATGCCAGTGGTGTATAATGATTCCCAAACTTGGTTATCTGATTTCTCTAGCAAAGTGATTAATATTTTAATACAACTTCAAAAAATGTATACAACGTTATTTTAAAATATATGTATTTTTACATGGTGTAACTAGATGCCATGACATAACCCCAGGTTTGGATACAGGATACGTTGTAACTATACTCATAACATGTCTCTTTAGCCCATTGGAGTATAACTTTGTTCGGTGCTGATAAGCATATTCAAATATATTTGTTCGATGATGTTGATGACTTCATTATGAACGCAATTAAAAGCTTCAATCCAAGTCTCCAAATTTTGTGACAATCCACCACCCATAGTTCCATCTACCTTTTACAGTTCCTAACGACTACGCACCAACACTTTAAATTACGTAAATGATTTGATTTTTTAAACTTATATAAGTGCTAATTAAATATGAAATTTCTAACTAAAATAGCTTTCTGGCGTATATATGATCATTGAACTAAATAACCTTTATAAATTTAGTTTGCGACTAGCACAACTCGCACAAAATGATTAACAATACACCAAATGATTGAGTTCTTCTGTATGAACTCTTTCTGTACAATGTATACTCTAGATAAGAATAAAACCAAAAATGTGCTTTTCCTAATAATGGAATTCCCATAGTTCTGACGAATATGATATCTACAAAAAAAACTTTATTTCCATTTATGACAAATATCACAAATTATTGCATTACATTGAATTATGTCAAAATATTAGATGAATTCCTTTTATTTGAGAAAGTGGAATATACAACACTATTCGCTTTAAAATATATGACTAATCATGTCTATTAGATCACAAATTACTAGTACTAGTTTTCTACGGATTATTTGTATTGCATTATAACAATTCTTATTTTATTGTAATGTTACATGCAAATACTTACAGGATACATAATAATTACTAAATATATAATAAAATATTATCAGAAAACTGTGTTTCAGATATACATTAATAAACTATGTATAAATATAAGTAGAAGTGTTTGAAACACATATCAACCTGCGAAATATGTTATTAAATACCATAAATGCAAATGTTCAATTTTCTCATATATGAAATTCATATTCCATATGCATCGAGAGCATTTTGATAATTGTACAATAAGAAAACGCATTTTTAATGCAGAACTTTCTCTCGATATGTATTAATTATCGTACAGTTACATATCTTGATAATACAATGAAGCTTGCACAAAATTCGAAAATGCTACATAAATTTGTAATCGAAATACGCTTGATATCTTGAATGAGAAATTACTTTTATATCTCATTTATTATCCAAGATATCTTTCATGTTGTTAAGAATTATAATATTAATTTATTATATATTCGTAGAACGTGAATGTATATTAAATTACAATTTCACAGTTTGAACATGGTGGATTTTCATGATAGATCATATTGTGCTTTTATATGATGCTTAATTTTTTGCGAATTTAAAAGAAAGAAGTAACAATTCAGGAAAAGGTGCATAATCTTATTTAAAGTAAATTATATTAAAAATAAATTGCGCCCCTTTTAAGAAGACTAGGAATTTCACGGTGTACATATAACTTTCAGTCAGATTTCTAACGTGAAAAGTAAATCTATTGTGGTTCCATTTTAAAATCGTAGAAGTACTACATATGTCAAACTACAGGAAGTAATAAATACACATGGTTTAAACAGTTCATTTCTAATTAAAACCTGGAATCAAAATTGCAATCGTACCTGACGGAAATCCATCTATTTTTTAAAGAAAAATATTGAATTTGCATTATTGTTCGAACACTCAGTTCTCTTGCTGATAGTCAGTCAGATTGTTAGATTTCTACCAATATGATGTTAAATGGAGAATGCAAGCTTCGACGATAAAATCTTACAATTCCATGCCTCTAGCTTAAGTTGAAAAACATCGGATTGAGAGATACGATAAGTTCCATTTGACAATAAAATCAGCGGTTAAGGCACGGCTGAAACACGAATATTCTCTGCAATTTTCATTCTAATTTTGCACAATTTTTATGATTTTATTCTTTGTTACTTTCATTTCTCACTAGGTATCAATTTTGTTGTTACATTTAAAAAGTCGTTTCCACATTATAAGCAAATTTAATGTGTAACTTTTGTTTTATATGCTGGAAGGAGGATCCATAGCATGATTTCAATGCAACGGTTTTGTTTTCGTATATTATACACTCTTTTGCAAAAAAAAAAAAAAGAAGCACCCCTAAAATATAATCCGATCATCTCGAAATTTCGCATGCAAATTCGTTCATACCAAGTATGCAAATGATTAAATTTGCAAGGCCAATGATTGTTAAATTCGGTCATAGCGCGCGTTTCTACAGTGCAACTAGCACCATATAAAACAGGTTAAAAATGTGGACAGTATATCTTTGCTCTTTATCGGCATGACAGTTTCGTGGAGACACACTCAATAATGCCGTTATTACATCGCCGAAGACCGTATAAGCAATTAGACGAGTTCGAACTTGGTTGTATAGTCGAGATGCGTGAAGCTGGCTGGTCAAACCGAGCAATAGGCCGCCACTTGCAACGAACGGACACTGATGTGCAAAGTTGCTGGCAGCAATGGTTACTGCTAGGAACTCATTGGCGGAATAAATACTCTGGATGGCTAAGGTGCATGAATGCGAGGCAAGATCGGGTGATTGTGCGACAGGCCCGAACTGTCCAAACGGAATCATTGCCAACCATCCAACGTGCTACAGCCTCTCCAATACCACACGTGGTACCTTCCACCACCTCACGCAGCTTGGCTGAGGTGAAGTTACGTTTACGGTGGCCTTTAAGACATCTGTCCACAATCCCAAAACATCGACAGAGCCGTTTGTAGTAGTGTCGTAGTCGAGCATCATGGCTGCCGACTCCACCTCACGCAGCTTGTCTGAGGTGAAGTTACGTTTACGGTGGCCTTTAAGACATCTGTCCACAACCTCAAAACATCGACAGAGCCGTTTGTAGTGGTGTCGTAGTCGAGCATCATGGCTGCCAACAGACTGGCATCGCCTATTGTTCAGCGATGAATCACGCTTCAGTCGTTCACCTGATGATCATCGGATGCGTGTGTGGAGGCGCCAGGGCTAGCTGTCCCAATAAGCCTTTGTTTTGCACAGATACACAGCCATTACCCCTGGTGTGATAGTGTGGGGTGCTATATCTTAGGACAGCAGAACGTCCCTAGTCATCATGCGTACTGCTTTACCAGCTAAACGATATGTTGATGAAATCCTGCGGCCGTTTGAGTGACCCTTCATGGCCTATCATTCTATAGCCATTTTATAACAAGATAATGCCACGCCGCATGCGGCTCGCATATATGTGTACCGTCTCCGTGCTGTTGATACTGTTCCTTGGCCAGCAAGTTCACCAGAGCTTTCACCAATCGAGCATGTATGATACATGCTAGACCTCCAGATTCAGGCACATCGAAATGTAGCAGATCTGAAGCAGCAATTGCGAATGCCTGGCAAAATGTATCGCAGTATTATATTAGGAAACTTTATCACTCATTACCTAGGCTATATCAGTATGTATTGCCGCCAAGGGAAGTTTCACCAATTACTGATTTAAAATTCAATGTTCAAATGCTAACCATTGATGGATCCTGCGATCTTGATCTTGTAATCATTTCATTACCTGTGTATGAGCTGTACAAATTGTTAATTTCTATAAAAACAGTCACTCTCTTCATTCTTCGTTTTCTTTTTGCAAAAGAGTATATTTTGTTCGCAACTCTACTTTGGGATTTATCCATATACTGCATGTGCATAATAAAATACCTCAAAAAATCGGAGACGCCCTTATTTGTATTACTTATAAACAACAGGCAATAGCATTTGAACATTTTCTGCTACAGATAAATGAGCACGGTAAAACTTCCAGCGGCATGGAATCAATAAAGTTAGACCATAATTACAAATTTAAACTTTGAGAAATACACATTATATCCAGCTATATTAACTTTCAACAATCGTCAAATTATAACAGCTGTTGTCGAAATTGCATTACTGATTTCTAAATTCCGCCAATACGGCACTTTCAGCAGAGTAAATGCTTCCCTTGCACTATATATATATATATATATATATATATATATATATAGTTATATAGTTATATATATATATATATATATATGTTAATTCAAGAATTATCATTTGTATATCAATAGACTTTGTATTTGCTAGTACAACGGTTAAAATTTAAGAGAATATATTTGATGCAGTATAATAAAATTCTATACCAATTTTGCAACACAATTGAATAACATATAAATTAACCACGACAACCTTTACAAAATTTACTGCGACAGATTAATTTGTAAAACAAACCTACTATTGAATTGGAATCACTAAAGTGCCTCAATACTTTATCTAGCTTTTCCCAAATTATCAACTTCAGAATTTTAGACACACATCACTATTTCCAGTGATATTAAATTTCAGCACTTCAATTACAGATTGCGAAATTGGATTACAGAATTCTCAAGTCTTTTCAACCCTGTATTTGCAGCAGAGTAATTTCTCCTCTGGCCATGTTGTTTAATCCATTTACAGAAAGCAAATAATATATTGGTAGATATAGTTTAGTTTTAAATAATATAAGTTTAGAATTAGTTTGGATTGTGCAATAATTGAAATCTGACGATATGGAATCATTATGTAGTAAGTACAGCATCTAAAATCATTTAAATATTTTAGATTTATTATGAATTTAAATAATTGTATGTATGTATATATATATATATATATATAATTTATATATATATATATATATATATATATATATATATATATATATATATATATATATATTATATCATGTTCTTTAGCAACGGAATGGGATTAAATCAAATGTGGTTACTTCTCAGGGGATTTTTATGTCGTTGATACAATTGGATATAAAATGAAATGGATGACTACATAAATTCAATAAATGAATGGTATTATATTTTCTAGTAGGTTCTGTATTAAGCTTTGACAGTCTAGTGATTAGCGCACGGGAATTGAAATCGGGGGATTTGAGTTCCATTCCCTGCTCTCCTCAAACATCCCCCGTGTTCAGGCGAAAACGTCAAATATATGTGTCTAATCCTTCTGAGAGGTTGGTGGTAAGAGGTATAGGGTATAGTGCCTTTGGATACCACTCTCATAGGGTTCAGGTCTAAATTGGGTAGAATATCCCGGTCGTCCAAGCAGATTCCTTACACGTTCGGGTAGGTCAGATGGTCTGAGTCTAAAATGAAGAAGATTAGGTTCCATCAGTTAGGCTTTGGGATATAAAATTACTTGAATTTTTTATATTTTCTGTAATGACATAGGTAACAGGTAGAATAGTTTAAACTACGATGCTATGTACAAGAAATAAACATCAAGTCGAGATCAGGGCAATAAAATATTAGCTCATCTTAATAATTGCTGGCAATCCCAAGCTGAAGTCCAGATTTGGCATTAAATTCAAAGTTATTCAAGATGGGGCCATCAAGAGGTTCTACACAGCTAGAAGGGTCACGTGTTTGCTAGGTCCTGAAGCGGTTACGCCCGATGTAGATCCAGCCAGTGAAGTGTGTCCATGCACAAGCTCTTCAGCCGATGGGCAGATGAATGCGGAACTATTTGGAGTGATGCATACTCGAATAAAAAATACAATATAAGATACGAAGAGAATTAAGAGAGAATTGAATCAGACACGAGTCATAAACTAAGCAGATGAGTATTCTGCGCAGTGTGACAATTCAGATGTGTTCGGGGAACTCATTGTAAGAATGACGACAACTGTTGCGTCTATTTCAAAATTATTTGTGAAAGCCGTACCACAGGTACCTCTTTTACCGTCTATGAGAACACCTGAGATTAATAATGAATTTGGCTACAAAATCAATCAAAGTTTTGGGGAGCACATGCAATTCACGGATTATACTAAACGAACACGTATAATTTAAAATCTTCAAATAAATGTGTCTTCAAGTGTTAATTGTAAATCTAAGAATTTAAATAGAGTAATTCGTTTAAAATAACCCCTTCAATAATAATTTACTTCATCACATTTTCGATCATTTGCTTTTTCTTTTTTATGCATTTTTCTTTCACAAATTTTTTTAAATCATTTTAATGTGCTTTACCGTTTATTGAAACAAGGTAAAAGTAATACGAGTATAGTTTACTTCGAGATTTGCCTGTGAAGAGAATTTTGAAAGAGATGACAGATATTCCTTCCGTTTTAGGGAAAATAATTTAAATAAGAAATTTTATTAATATTTTTTTTAATTTTTATGTCAGTTGCAGCTATAAAATATAATGTTACGATAATATTTTGGAAACATATATTTTAAATTCATATATTTCTGAATAATTTAAATGCTTGCTGAACCGGGGGTTAATGGTTCAGGAATAACATTTTCAACCGTCTCAGAGTCTTAATTTCGCCGTATATAGATATACATAATTTTATATTTTTGCATTGCTTTATAAACGAGGCTAGACTAATCTGGTCTTCAGATACGCCTCTTATACTTCTTATTTTTCTAAATGAATTAAATTCAAAGTTTCAATGATTTTTTTCAAATTCAATAATAATTCTAATAATTAAAGTGGTATCACGTCTGCTTCAATATTTAAGCATAAAATTAAAGTCACAAATCATAGATAAATAGGTCATTTAATCAAATAAAAACCATCCTATAAGACGAACAAATATTAAAAGGTCAGACCGCTTTACAAATATTAAAATGCCAGAGCGCTTTTCACAAATATTAAAATGCCAGAGCGCTTGTTTCTGAATGTAACAGTACAACTTATTTTTTAGAGAATGCGATAGAATTTTTTCTTAAACCGTTTTTAAATAATCATAGTTATTCTATTAATTCTACTGAAAATTTCATTAAAATTTTGTTTAATACTAAATTTTTGCCAATTAGCACTTTCCATAATTTTGACGTTGTTTTTTTATTTCCTAGTATTCCTGTTAATAAATCTATTGATTTTACAGCCCCAAAACTTAAAAAAAAATTATAAAATCCCCTCTATCGCTGCAGTAACTTCTGCGTTGAACATTGTAGCGAATACTAATTATTTTGGTATCCACTACATTATTTACTTGCAAACTTCTGGTGCCCCTATAGGTAGCCCTTTATCTGGCATTTTTGCTGAAGCGGTTTTGCAGGAGCTCGAGCACGAAATTTTACCTTTTTTAAAGCTTAAACCTAATCTTTGGTGCCACTATGTTGACGATGTGTTTATTACTTGGGATCATGATTTAAATGATCTTAATCTTTTGGATAAAGTTAATGATTTTTACACCTCTTTTAATTTTTCAGTTGAGCATGAGTCCGATTTTTCTTTGCCGTTTCTGGATGTTCTTGTTTCCCGTAACTCACTTGATTTTCATGCCTCTATTTTTCATAAACCCACTTTTACTAACTCTTGTATCCCTTCTAATTCATCTCATCCTATATCGTCTAAAAATGCTTCCTTTAACACTTATTTTAATCGTGCTTTGAACATCTACTCTTCTATTTCGGCTTTAACTAATGAAATCAACTCAACTCAACCATGTCTGGTATAAAAATCACATGGATCTCATGTATTATGCAAATGAGGATGGAACGTCATACCTGTTCACCAGAGACTACTACTATAAAAAGGATGTTTCTGCTGGGTTGTACGTTAAAGCGGAGAGTTATGGCAAAATTTGGCAGTAACGAGTATTGCGAGATGTTGTTAATTTACGGTGAATGTAGGCTAAGGCAAAATCAACTGCAAGGCTGTATCGTGAACGCTTCCTTCAAGGCCCGCATCCTACGCGGCAGACCACCTTAAAACTTGTAAAACGTTTAAAGGAGACGGGCTGCGTGACCAGCCGATCTCGAATTCGTTAACCTCGTAATGTAGGACGCAAAGTGCAACCTGAAGATGTGCTATCATACGCTCTCGTCCATCCTCAGAGCAGCACAAGAATGATCAGTGAAAATTGTGGCCTCCCAAAAAGCCGCGTCTGGAAAATCCTGAATGAATCAGGTGCTCAAACACACTGATCCACACCTGTGCAGGGATTGCTGCCAAGAGATACTGAGAGACGTTACACGTGGTGCAACTTGGTGATGAATAATTTAGAGGTCCACCCAACATTCCTGGCAGACATAATACGGACGTATGAGGAATGTTTTTCGAGGAACGGAATGTTTATTAGACAGAACGTTCATACCTGGTTGCTGGAAAATCCGAGATATACCGTCGAAGTTCGACATCAACAACGCTGGTCGATAAATGTTTGGTGCGGAAATTTTATTGACAGGCTCATTGGGCCAGTATTTTAAGAGGGCACGTTAACGGGACACCGGAATTTGCAGCTTCTGCAGGATGTAATAACAGACTTTCTTGAGAACCTACCGTTGCACCAACTCCTAATTGTATGGTTCTAACATACCGGCGCACCTCCGCATAAGATTTCAAACGTTCAGCAGTACCTAATAGAGACATTCCAGAATCAAGTCATCGGGTATGGTGGTTCAGTCGAGTGGCCCCCGCGCTCACCTGACTTGACCCCATTGGACTCCTTATGGGTGCCCATAAAGGGGCAGGTATATGCGACCCCTCCGCCAACATTGCAGGATCTTCGACGACGCATTACTGATGCATGTGCGTCCGTAACACCTGCCATGCTGCACAATGTGCAGCGAGAAATCCCGTCCAGAGTGCAAATGTGTACGGTGGCTAACGGAGAGCATTTTGAGCAATATACTATTGTAAATAAATGATCCTGAAGACAGGGAAGTGTCTCAGTTTCTTTCTTCCACTCTTTATGACATGACAATTTTCGAAATCGTGACCAAACAAATGTTCAGTTTTTGCATTCTGTTTTGAGTATTAATGTGCGCAAGGTATCTTTTTGTACTAAATCGAGAGTGCTCTACAACTTCCTAATTGACTTTTTTCACGTATCTTTCACAGTTTACGAGATAGGACCGCTAATTCCAAAATTTCCCGATAGATGGTATTGTAAGTTGCCTCATCGAGTGGCGCATAGCCTTTTTGCTATACCTAGACACCAACTTTATGGCCTAAGCTGTCACCGTTTAGAAGTTAAGGGGGATGTAACGAATATAAGTGGGTACCCTGTATATATAAGCTTGTTTCCATGGTAATTTTTCATATAGCCAAAGATGAAGTGTATGGTAATGCCCGAAAGCGCTCTGGCCTTTTAATCTTATAGGATGGTTTTCATTTGATTAAATGACCTTTTTATCTATGATTTATGTCTTTAATTTTATGCTTCAATAATAATTCGTTTAGAATTTTTACATATTTTAAATCACAAGTAACCAGGGATATATTTGCCAGTACTCTTCATAGTAGTGTAGATAAAATTAAAAATATGCTTTGGTGGTGCCTGTGTTTATATTGAAATTGCTCATATGTTGAGGCATAACATATAAATAAACAGTTGGTAGTGAAGTGGAATGTCAAAGTGCCCACTATTCTGCAGCTTGTTCTCAAGTTACTACAGAACTCCGTTTGGCAAATAACATCAGCACATTCATTACTTGATATAGACAGAAGTACTTCGTCGGACATGAGTGCATAATATATTAAATTAGACAATAATTGCGACTTGGAGTTGCGCAATTAAAGATAGGTTAAAAAGCTTACGTATAGGAAAGTGTAAAAAATCTTTGGCACGTTCATATCTTTCTTGAAATATTATATGATATTTTACACGATTCGAACGTTTGTCTTATAATTTTTTGTATGAAAAAGGCTGTTTCTCGCCTTTGAACTCGATATACCATTTTTTTTCTGTATTTATGCTGTACTTCCGAAGTATACATTTATCCTGATTTTATGGCAGTAGATGTTGAGATGTTATTTGATTAATAATGCTTTAATACAGTAATATATGGATCAACATTTATTTGGTGTTATGGGGTTATTTAAGACGAGCGGGCGTAGTCTAGCCGTATGTGCGTCCATGCAACTGTTTGTCTTCTTTCTTTTTTCTCTTTTTTATTATAGACGATCACATTATCAAAACACAATTAAAACAATGCCGGATATGTTTTGTAGTCATCAATAAAAGGGTGAAATAATAAAAAATCAAACCATGATGCCTACGAACACATAAAAAATCTGAAAATTAAAACGAACTAAAGTCAAATGTACATGAAGGAATTTACTTAACAATACGGATGCACTGAAGAAAAAACTTGCATATGTTCTAACAAAAAAGTGAACAAAAGAATACAGCATTTTCAAATTTCTGCAATAGACGTGCAATGGACACATCATTTCTCTTCAAAACACGAAACGCATATATTTATAAGTCCATACGTTCTCGTAACGAAGCAAAACACTTTCTTCTTTCAAACACTTTTGTCTGTCGGGACTCATGACTTCACATCAGTTCATAATTTCTGCCAAACGAAATTAATTTTTTTCCGAAAAAAAAGAAAAGAAACTCATTTGTTCTCAGATTAAAATACAGATGGAGAGAGGACTCTACTTGGTTTTCACCTACAATTATACATATATTTGAGATGCATTGATGTTCTTATGTTGTAATCTCGCAGTCATTAAAAATTTATACACAAAATGTTTTTAAAGCTCATCTCAATGGCATTACGTTACTTATATAAACTTAAATTGTTTTGAACATATCTTAGTTCTGCGTAATTCCGTGTGTGCCATTAAATATAAAAGTAAAAAAAAAAATAATGACGACATAATTTTACGTTTAGGATGTTAACACCAGATGGCGGCATAAGCAATCTTGAAAATTTTTTGAGTATTGAGGTACAACACTGTCCTAAACGGGAAGTTTGACGAAAAATAAATAAAAACCAAATAAGTTTCAACTATATCAAACGAAGTCATATGCTGTGGCTTGGCTTATCGTGACTGGTCCTGAAGTACTTGTAATCCAAATTTCAAGATCGTACAAAGTTTAAACTTTCTTCTACAGGTAACACAGAGTATTAGACGAGCAGTAAGACATCTTCCATTATTATTAAAAGGTCGTTAAGTTACTTTATCGATCATAATAATAAGTATTATAAATTGCCTTTTGTTTGGTACAATGGATTGGAAGCAATACGAAACGCAGTATTTCCCCGCATTTTATACCTAAACAATATTATTTATTATACAATTCTTAATTAATAAGTATTAATTTATTACCTCCATATCAGTATGATTTGTTTTATGATGTGCATATAACTTGGTATTGAAATATATTTTATCTTTCACTGTTATTATTCTTTTGAGGTGAATAAAAGTCCTGAAATGAAAGGGAAAATGGTAGTCAACTGATATTCATGAATTCTTACTGCTTGTGAAAGTATCATATCAATTTCGCTGAAGTTCCATTTTCTATGAAAGTCATATATCAATGAGTTGCTTGCATTATATCTAGATCCGCTGAGAAAACTGTCTTTATAATGAGAGTAATCATAACACGAATAATGATTGGCTTAAATAATACATTTGTCTCTGCGATTATAGGTACTGACAACAAACTTCTGTTATCAACAATATTGTAGAATTACATCTATTTTAAATTTATAAGAGCGATTTGGACAAAACTCGCCTTCAAATATATTCCGAAAAATAAAATGTTTATTATATTAAAAGTAATTGCAGATTAAATAATTGCAGATTAAGATCCAAAATAAACTGCACTTAGAAAAAACACTTTATATATATTAAAATGTCCCTCTCCACTTATGAAAATATTAATGTTAAATTAAATCTAACTTTAGGAATTTATGAATATATTAATTTATACTACAAGTTGTTATGGATTCTAACATGTAAGAAAAAATTTGATGGGGCAACACATGACTTTCCTTATATAATGACTTGAATTTAAAACTTTTACAGTTAAAAAAAAAGTTATTCTTATAGTAGATACTTATATTCTTTCCAAGATATTGAATTTTCTTCAATTGGTCGTTATTTCCATTGCTTTAGCGTCATTTTTATTAATTTGGCGAGATTTTTGTTAACTTGGCAACAATTAAAAATGTCGCCAAGATGGCGACATTTTTGAAATTAGTCGCCAAAATCTCGCCAAGCGTTATGGACGGATAAATAAGTTATTCTTACAGCAGATAAATGACAAATGCAGCAGATAAATGACTTCAAATACGAAAGTATTACTAAAATATTTTTTTTCATGAATGAAACGTGCTAGATCCACGAGATTGATGTCACCAAATCTATCGCATTGTATTACATATGAAAAGTGAACATGTTTCTCAATAGGAAATATTTTTGTTTTATATTGTATGACTTTTTGATAATGTTTTGAAGAATGTACAATATCTCGAGAACGGCTCTTGTTAGCGCTCTAAAATTTATGTCAATCGCTTTCTAATAAAAAATTACATAAGAAGTGTCTATTTGCGTAACTTTATTAGCGGTTTATTTTTTATCCGATTTTTTCAAAATTTCAATCGAAAATTTAGAGGGGTTCTGAACATGCGATTGCGTATAAAAGCAATAGACTTCCAGTGTTTATAAGTTGTGATTTTTGTACGAAATTTCGCTCAAATCGGTCCATTCGTTCGTCAGTTATTGTCTCCACAGACTCACTGACACACACACACACACACACACACACACACACATACTTTCACACACACACACACATACTTTCACACACAAACACACACACACACATACAGACATCACTTCAAAAATGTTTGATTCGTGATCAGAGAGGCTAGAAACGTGCTCTGTCGTCGAAAACTCGAATTCGCATTTTCGACCCCGTCACAATACTTTCATTATACATTATGTATATAAGGAAAGTAAAAATAAGTGTAGTATATTTTTTTTTACTTTCTTTTATTACTCCAAAATGTTAACTATATGAGTAGATTGTTTTTTGTGATATTAAGAAATAAACTGGAATTATTTTATAAGCATTTTATAAATTGAAAAATGGGGGGCAATATTTAGCTGTACCCTAGTGGACAGAAACATGCCACAAAATGTTTTATTTTCTCCAATTCTTGAAATAGAACGTGCTGCGAAGTGGGGTATGTTCTAAGTCGACCATTTTAATTAGATTTCACTGATATCGAATTTCTCATATCCATGTCGTCTCTTTTCAAACTTTATATTAAAAGCAAATCGGGGACTATAAATGAAAGATAAACATATGATGATAACATTACTCAAAGTCTATGATGTCGCAACGATATCACCAAGGAGTTAACGTCTGATTTTAGACAGAAGCAGTTGGTTCGGAATTTTGTTTAATGGACTACACGCTCGTCCATATAGAAAACTTCTAATGGCAATCTACCTAAAAAGCGAACGTGTAGAGTAGCCATCATATCCACTAGATCTTAATGGTATGAAATATATTTGGGATGACGTTGGAGAAGCTGCCTGCCTTCTTAACTCCTCCCACCATTCTTCATAAGCTTCATAATGGATATAATTTATCGCCCTGGAGCAGGAATGAGAATTGTCGCCCTGGAGCAGGAATGAGAGTTGTCGCTCTGGAGCCCTTGATTGCAGGTATGAATATTCGGGACCAAGCCTACTGCAGGGGCCGAGGGGATCATATTCCATATTATACATCTCTTTGTCCCTCTGAATATCATTCACCTCTATGCATCACTCTACTATAGCAATTTAGTGATAAATACAACTCTTACATATACATGTGTTATCTCACTAAAGTTTGTATTGTTACGAAGTAATCTCTGAACTCGTGGTTGTGCGCTAAAAGATAAAATAATGGGTCCATATTTCTGGATAATAAACACATTCATTCATAAGTACATCGTAAATAGGAACAATATACAGTAAAACAGCACTTAAATGCTCCACTAATTTCACAATGCGACTGGTACTCTTCTCAAAACATCTACATAACTCATTTCACAAAACAGCCGCTTATCACAGTACAATGTAGCTCGTAACATGTTAACTGCTCTTCGAGTAATGGCTCCTTTAATAGACTCTATATGGACACCTCTAGAAATATGTCAGATCTCGAAGAATATTCGTTTTTTCGAAGTGTGTCTCGAACCTACGAAAAATGTTAAATTTGCCAATCCCTCGTCCGATCTACAGCATATGACAACTTTAGATTCACGTCATAGGAAGGGTTGCCATTACTTATGTTTTCCATTACTTTATGTTTCCATTACTTATGTTACTTATGTGTTATGATTTACAAAAGAGACTCCAGTGAAGAAGGAAATTTTGCACGTTCGTAACAGTGTGAATAAATAACTCATCCAAGCATTTTATTGGGAAATTTGGAGATGATCGATGCAGAACTTCATGAATTATACCCGATATGATTTTTTATGCTTAACTTTGGAGGATAATGTACATTTACTCATATTAATAAAATTTTAATGATGTATATTAAAACTTCATGAATTATACCCGATATGATTTTTTATGCTTAGCTTTGGAGGATAACGTACATTTACTCATATTAATAAAATTTTAATGATGTATATTAAAACTTCATGAATTATACCCGATATGATTTTTTATGCTTAACTTTGGAGGATAATGTACATTTATATATATTAAAAAAAATTAATGATGTATATTAAGTTTTAAATGAATCAAATAACTACGTGAAATACTTTTAATTAGATAAGACTGCTTCTCAATCTCTTTTACTATCTATTACAAGACATGTTTTACAAAACTAGTACTATAACTGATACATTTAAAGTATATGAAGAATTAAAATTTATCTTTTGGAAAAATTCCTATTATAAATTACATAGGTTTTAGTAGGTCTTAAAATGTTATGGTCTTATGTCAGGTATCCAATTTATATAAAAACATATCTTAGATAACATTTCGAACACTTAATACATTTTAAAATTGCAGTGTATCTATAACAAAATTGAATGTCTTAAAATTAAAACACGTGATGTCATTTATTTAATTAAAATAGAGTAATCCATACATTTTCGTATGTTATTTATTTTAAATGTCTTGCAATCAATATTTAAAACTTTTTCACTTAGGTGCGCAGTTATCCGAAGCATGAAACTTAAAATCACGTAAACCTAAAATGTGTTTCGTGCATTCTAAATCACTTATAAAAAGTTGCAAGTTCAATTTATGGAAAACATCTAATAACTTAAATATGCATTGAAATACTAACATGTTAATAGTTTTTCGTTCAAATACGTAACTTTTATTACTTTTCTATTAATTAAAGTTCCCAAGTTTTACTGTAGTTTACTTCACTTTTCATTAATCATATTTTTTCCGTCGACAACGTTCTTAAGCACTTTTATTCTGGTTCACTAAATATTTTCCCTTTGATATATAGACCGAAATATTGAACATTCACATTGGGGATTTTGAATTTTTTTTTTATTATTATTTTTTTTTTATGTTTTCAGGTATTTTAAGCTAAAAATCAATTGATTATGCCATTATTTTTTAATATGAATTGAAAAATAGCCAGTAAACTATTTCGGTATTTGTAATGTAAATCTGCTACTATAGTTACCTCAATAGAATCAAAACCTGCATATAAATTCATAAAATATACTAAAATAAAAATGTTTACTATAAGTATAAATAAATTACCTTAAGAACGGTTTATTTTACACGGAATGCAGACAATTTATTTTGCACGGAAGTTTATTTAGCACGAAGTTAATGCAGAAAATTTAGGTTATTTTATCATGCGAATTATGGTATGAAAATGTCTATCTGCTCTTGAGTAATATATTAAAGGAGGATATTAGAACAAAAAATACCGTGATTCATAAATCTATGAAATAGAATTCCAAGAATCTGGAACACCTTCATTACATATAGGCCAAGTCTATTTTCTTATCGGCATTATAGCCTTGAATTTGCTTCTATGGTGATGTTAATATTACTTACTTTTTTTTATTATTACATAAATTTTTATTATATATATATACTAGCAGCATACCCGTTCTTCGTACGGAGTATATAATATAAAGAAACTTGAAATTCATAATCATGCCCAAATTCTTATAGTATACTAAATGACATGTTTAATCAAAATATTCTGTTAAAATATTTAATATAATGCTCCTAAAAAGAAGTTTAAGAATCTCTGTTCTCGCTATATAAAATTATCTTCATGGACATATCTGAAGAATAAAACATCTTGGACCCCTTATGTAAGCAAATATAAAAATAAATATGGAATTGAATCAATATATGCAAAATAAAAGCGTTAAAATTGTATGGGACCCGTACTAATTATATACGCGAATATTAGAAAATATAACCTGTATTAGTAGATTACATGTATAAATTGAAAATACCAATAAACCCGTAATCTTTAAATCTGAAGGCAGTCATTTATTCCAATATATGTCAAAATTAAAGTGCTAAAATTATATGGGGAGATATACACGTACTACTTATAATGTCCGATTATTAGTAGAAGACTACCCACATATTGCAATATGAGTCTCAAATGTTTTTTGGTAAAATACAACAGACGACGTAATAAATTGAATATATAATTAATCCCCTTAATCTTCATACCAGAAGACTGTACTTGATTCCAATATATATGCCAATATATGTCAAAATATATGCCAATATACCTGTACTACTTATATTCTCGTAGGTTAGAAGATATACCCGTGCATTCCTAGAAGATTACTCGTACAACGTACAATATGCGTGTGTCAGCAATTTTTGCAGCAATAAAACAATGGCGTAATAACTTAAAAATATCAATAATCCCTGAATCAATAATTCCGGAAAATATCAATAATAATAATGTTTAAACCTGAAGAGTATAATTGATATTATCCAATCCAAAATGAAATGGCAATGAAATTTATTTTATATACATATCTTCATTATTCAAATCGGAAAGGATTTAATAAAAATCGTCTGCCGCATAAACACATTGGATTTAAATCCGTTGCTAAGCGACATGATATCATTTGCTTCAAATAAATTGGTAGAAAAAATATCGTCTAAATAGTTATATTTCTATGGAACATTTGGCGACAGTTTCGTCAAATTAGCGACATTTTAAAAAATCGCCAAATTTATCGCCAAGAGGGACTGTAGAACTGACAGTTCCACTTTGCTACAAATTGACGAAATATCATCACAATACTATCCCCTAACAAAAAACAATTAATATCATTTATGTAGCGCAATTTTATCAATTTCAAGATATTTTTATAGATTTGAAAACATTTTTATCAATTTGGTGACATTTTAAAAATTCGCTAAATGTATTACTAAGTAGGATGGTTGGTCTGACAGAGAAATGCTAACCAAACATCATTTCAGTACTCTCTTCTAACAAAACAAAAAAAATTTCATTGATATGTAGAAGACCCAAGCCACACGCTCAACCCGAAGGTTTATGGCAGCTGTTTGTGTGTCGTTTATATCAATTTGGCGACATTTCCGTCAATTTGGCAAAGTTTAAGAAAAGTTGTCAAATTAGCGATATCCCTCCAAATTCGTAGCTTTGAATTTGCAGATCTGAATGAAACATTCTTATCCCGTTTCAATATACTAAATGAAAACACTACAATTGTATTAGAAGATATATCCGCTCTACTCTTTTTCTGTTTCAACAATCGGCTATATGAATTTATTGGCTAAACACAATATATGAGTTTAGTAGCTAAATACGATATAAGCTTGAAAACTCTTTGCCAAAATAAATGAAATTGATGTGCGCAGTCAGCAATTAATATAATTAAAAGAAAAATCAAACCGTCCATTCATAAGATATACTTTTATATCCATTTATCCATTTATTTATTATTTAAATCAAAAAAAAATAATAAAAACATTAACAAACACATTTAATTTAATTGCGATGCCGAGCAACATGATATATCCTCCAAAAATGTTAAAATTTATTAACTACTAACAGCACACCCGTTATTCGTACGGAGTGTATAATTTAAAGAAACTTATAGTTCGCAATCATGTGCAAATTCTGTTAAAATATTAAATTTATTGCTCCTAAAGAGAAGTTTAAGAATATATGTTCTCGCTATGCAAAATTATCTTCACGATCAGATCTGAAGAATAAAACATCCTGCCCCCTTTTTTAAGCAAATTTACAGAAGAAAAAATTGGAATTGAATGAATATATGCAACCCCGTACTAATTATATTGTCGCAGATCAGAAAATATGCCAATGTGTTAGTAGAAGATTACCCGTATTACAATATGCGTCTCAAAAATATTTGCCAAAATAAAAAAAATGACGTAATAAATTGAAAACATGAATAATATCCGTACTCTTTATACCAGAAGGTCGTAATTGATTCCAATATATGCCAATATATATCAAAACATATGTCAATATACCTGTACTACGTATATTCTCGTAGATTAAAAGATATACACGTGTATTTGTAGAAGATTCGTACAACATACAATATATGAGTTTAAACAATTTTTGTCATAATAAAATAATTGCATAATAACTTGAAAATATCAATAATCCTTGAATCAATAATCCCCGAAAATATAAATAATAATAATTTTTAAACCTGAAGACCGTAATTGATATTATCCAGTCAAAAATGCTATAAGAAAAATCAAATCGTTCTTTTCTAAAATATATTTTTATATCCATTCATTTATTATTCAAATCGAAAAAGAAATTATTAAAATTAACAGACAGATTTAATTTAATTGCGTTTCTGAGTAACATGATATAAGATAGAATCTTATAACATGTTAAATATGTCATGTCTTATAACATAAACTGCGAAATTAAATAACGATTTTGATTTCTCTATACTTCTCATTGTTCCGTAAAAGCTTGTTTTAAAGAAACCATGAACCATGTAGATAGATTTCCCCTTTAAATCATATTTCAAACAATTCATGTTTTCAGAAAGTGACTAATTAACGCAAAAAATCTCCCATCAAACTCAGAGATTAAATTTTAATTCACTTTCAAACGATTTTCAAGCTTTCCGTTTGGATAAACCACGGAGTTAGGGAGTAGAACTCCTAGGAAAAAGTTCCGTTTTTCATTAATATCTCGACAACCCCAGGTCTTAGAAACTCGAAACTTGGACAAAATTTATGGGGGGATATTTCAAGGCTATTCACCAAATTTCATTAAATTCGGTTCAGCCGTTTTTCCGTGACGATGAGACAAACGAAAATTTCGTTTTTTACTAATATTTCGAGAACCACTGGTCGTAGAAACTCTAAACACGGATATAATTTTAAGTGGGGCTATTTCTGGGCTACCCACAAAATTTCATCAAATTCGGTTCAGCCGTTCTCCCGTGATGGTGTGACAAACAGACAGACAGACAGACAGACAGACAGACAGACAGATTTTCATTTTTATTTATATAGATATACTAGCAGCATACCCGTTCTTCGTACGGAGTATATAATACAAAGAAACTTGAAATTCATAATCATGCCCAAATTCTTATACTATACTAAATGACATGTTTAGTCAAAATATTCTGATAAAATATTTAATATAATGCTCCTAAAAAGAAGTTTAAGAATCTCTGTTCTCGCTATATAAAATTATCTTCATGGACATATCTGAAGAATAAAACATCTTGGACCCCTTATGTAAGCAAATATAAAAAAAATATGGAATTGAATCAATATATGCAAAATAAAAGCGTTAAAATTGTATGGGACCCGTCCTAATTATATACGCGAATATTAGAAAATATAACCTGTATTAGTAGATTACATGTATAAATTGAAAATACCAATAAACCCGTAATCTTTAAATCTGAAGACAGTCATTTATTCCAATATATGTCAAAATTAAAGTGCTAAAATTATATGGGAAGTTATACACGTACTACTTATAATGTCCGATTATTAGTAGAAGATTATCCGTTTTGCAATATGAGTCACAAATGTTTTTTGGTAAAATACAACAGACGACGTAATAAATTGAATATATAATTAATCCCCTTAATCTTCATACCAGAAGACTGTACTTGATTCCAATATATATGCCAATATATGTCAAAATATATGCCAATATACCTGTACTACTTATATTCTCGTAGGTTAGAAGATATACCCGTGCATTCCTAGAAGATTACTCGTACAACGTACAATATGCGTGTGTCAGCAATTTTTGCCGCAATAAAACAATGGCGTAATAACTTAAAAATATCAATAATCCCTGAATCAATAATTCCGGAAAATATCAATAATAATAATGTTTAAACCTGAAGAGTATAATTGATATTATAAAGTCCAAAATGAAATGGCAATGAAATTTATTTTATATACATATCTTCATTATTCAAATCGGAAAGGATTTAATAAAAATCGTCTGCCGCATAAACACATTGGATTTAAATCCGTTGCTAAGCGACATGATATCATTTGCTTCAAATAAATTGGTAGAAAAAATACCGTCTAAATAGTTATATTTCTATGGAACATTTGGCGACAGTTTCGTCAAATTAGCGACATTTTAAAAAATCGCCAAATTTATCGCCAAGTGGGACTGTAGAACTGACAGTTCCACTTTGCGACAAATTGACGAAATATCATCACAATACTATCCCCTAACAAAAAACAATTAATATCATTTATGTAGCGCAATTTTATCAATTTCAAGATATTTTTATAGATTTGAAAACATTTTTATCAATTTGGTGACATTTTAAAAATTCGCTAAATGTATTACTAAGTAGGATGGTTGGTCTGACAGAGAAATGCTAACCAAACATCATTTCAGTACTCTCTTCTAACAAAACAAAAAAAAATTTCATTGATATGTAGAAGACCCAAGCCACACGACCAACCCGAAGGTTTATGGCAGCTGTTTGTGTGTCGTTTATATCAATTTGGCGACATTTCCGTCAATTTGGCAAAGTTTAAGAAAAGTTGTTAAATTAGCGATATCCCTCCAAATTCGTAGCTTTGAATTTGCAGATCTGAATGAAACATTCTTATCCCGTTTCAATATACTAAATGAAAACACTACAATTGTATTAGAAGATATACCCGCTCTACTCTTTTTCTGTTTCAACAATCGGCAATATGAATTTATTGGCTAAACACAATATATGAGTTTAGTAGCTAAATACGATATGAGCTTGAAAACTCTTTGCCAAAATAAATGAAATTGATGTACGCAGTCAGCAATTAATATAATTAAAAGAAAAATCAAACCGTCCATTCATAAGATATACTTTTATATCCATTTATCCATTTATTTATTATTTAAATCGAAAAAAAATAATAAAAACATTAACAAACACATTTAATTTAATTGCGATGCCGAGCAACATGATATATCCTCCTAAAATGTTAAAATTTATTAACCACTAACAGCACACCCGTTATTCGTACGGAGTGTATAATTTAAAGAAACTTAAAGTTCGCAATCATGTGCAAATTCTGTTAAAATATTAAATTTATTGCTCCTAAAGAGAAGTTAAGGAATATATGTTCTCACTATGCAAAATTATCTTCACGATCAGATCTGAAGAATAAAACATCCTGCCCCCTTTTGTAAGCAAATTTACAGAAGAAAAAATAGGAATTGAATGAATATATGCAACCCCGTACTAATTATATTGTCGCAGATCAGAAAATATGCCAATGTGTTAGTAGAAGATTACCCGTATTACAATATGCGTCTCAAAAATATTTGCCAAAATAAAAGAGATGACGTAATAAATTGAAAACATCAATAATATCCGTACTCTTTATACCAGAAGGTCGTAATTGATTCCAATATATGCCAATATATATCAAAACATTTGTCAATATACCTGTACTACTTATATTCTCGTAGATTAAAAGATATACACGTGTATTTGTAGAAGATTCGTACAACATACAATATATGAGTTTAAACAATTTTTGTCATAATAAAATAATTGCATAATAACTTGAAAATATCAATAATCCTTGAATCAATAATCCCCGAAAATATAAATAATAATAATTTTTAAACCTGAAGACCGTAATTGATATTATCCAGTCAAAAATGCTATAAGAAAAATCAAATCGTTCTTTTCTAAAATATATTTTTATATCCATTTATTTATTATTCAAATCGAAAAAATAATTATTAAAATTAACAGACAGATTTAATTTAATTGCGTTTCTGAGTAACATGATGTAAGATAGAATCTTATAACATGTTAAATATGTCATGTCTTATAACATAAACTGCGAAATTAAATAACGATTTTGATTTCTCTATACTTCTCATTGTTCCGTAAAAGCTTGTTTTAAATAAACCATGAACCATGGAGATAGATTTCCCATTTGAATCATGTTTCAAACAATTCATGTGTTCAGAAAGTGACTAATTAACGCAAAAAATCTCCCATCAAACTCAGAGATTAAATTTTAATTCACTTTCAAACGATTTTCAAGCTTTTCGTTTGGATAAACCACGGAGTTAGGGAGTAGAACTCCTAGGAAAAAGTTCCGTTTTTCATTAATATCTCGACAACCCCAGGTCTTAGAAACTCGAAACTTGGACAAAAGTTATGGGGGGATATTTCAAGGCCATTCATTAAATTTCATTAAATTCGGTTCAGCCGTTTTTCCGTGATGATGAGACAAACGAAAATTTCGTTTTTTACTAATATCTCGAGAACCACTGGTCGTAGAAACTCAAAACACGGATATAATTTTAAGTGGGGCTATTTCTGGGCTACCCACAAAATTTCATCAAATTCGGTTCAGCCGTTCTCTCGTGATGGTGTGACAAACAGACAGACAGACAGACAGACAGACAGACAGACAGACAGACAGACAGACAGATTTTCATTTTTATTTATATACTAGCAGCATACCCGTTCTTCGTACGGAGTCTTAAATAATAAAAGGCAATGTCTGTGTGTCTGTGCGTCTGTCTGTCTGTCTGTCTGTCTTATACACTATACGTTTCGCGACCGCGCGTCGGAGAGCTATGAAATTTGGCAATCGGGGACCCTGGGGGGTGGGAAGGGGACACGTGAAAACCGATTTTTAAAATTTTAATTATTTTTTTTGTTATTTAATGTTTTATGAGATTTCGACCGTTTTTTGACCTTTTTGCTCTTTTTTCTCCACGATCCAGACATTGTAGAAAAAAACAAATCGCACCATCGGAAAGAGCAGAGAATTTCGAGTAAAAATATATCAATTTCAAATCTCAGGGACAAATTCTAATATTTTTTTATGATTTTAAAGCAAAAGTCACTTTTGACTCAAAAAAACGATTTTTGGTTTTTAAATTCTCGCATAGTAAAAAGTACTCAGAATTTCGACTAATAATTTACATTTTTAGAAAGGTCAAACATCTGGCATTCTTACAAGTCCAATCTGGTCAAGAAATAATTATAAATATTCACAGGATCGCGATTTTAATGACCTAAGGATTTCCAATTTCTCGGCGAACGCGTTTTCACCCGTTGAATTTTCTCCCCGTCTCCATGGAGACCGACCGCCCTTCCGGGTTTAAATGAATTAAGATATGTGTTGTATACAACGGGTGAAATGATTATATTTATATGATATTTTAAATGGATATTTTAATTTATGCATATTTTAAATAATTTAAATGATTGCATTATGGTGGATTGAATTGTGGTGATGTATTTGAACTTATTATATTTATGTATTTGTTGAACGATATTGAATATTTTAAATAATTGAACGAATGGATATTTTATTGAACGTTCAGCGACCGCGCATCGGAGAGCTACGAAATTTGGCAATCGGAGACCCGGGGGGGGGGGAGGGGATTCGTGAATACCGATTTTTAAAATTTTAATTATTTTTTTTGTTATTTAATGTTTTATACGATTTCGACCGTTTTTTGACCTTTTTGCCCCTTTTTCTCCACGATCCAGACATTGTAGAAAAAAACAAATCACACCATCGGAAAGAGCAGAGAATTTCGAGTAAACATATATCAATTTCGAATCTCAGAGACAAATTCTAATATTTTTTTATGATTTTAAAACAAAAGTCACTTTTGACTCAAAAAAACGATTTTTGGTTTTTAAATTCTCGCATAGTAAAAAGTACTCAGAATTTCGACTAATAATTTACATTTTTAGAAAGGTCAAATATCTGGCATTCTTACAAGTCCAATCTGGTCAAGAAATATTCCGTATTGGCCACAGGATCGGGATTTTAAGATTTTCCGAATTTCAATTTCTCGGCGATCCGCTAAAGCATTTCTTAACCGACGTTTCTCCCCCACAGAAGCAGGGAAGGTGGTGGGTGGGGACGTCAAGGTGGAGGTTGACGTCACGATTCTGTATATGCATAGCGATGGGTGGGACAATAAGAAACCGAATTGGTTTTTACTTTCCGTTTCCCGCGCTTCCGATTTTAAATGAAATAAGAGCTTAACATATGCATTGTAGAAATTATTATATTTATATTTTAAATGATGGAACGATATGGATTTTTTAAATGCATATTTTAATTTTATGGATATTTTAAATGATGGAACGATGGATATTTTAATTTTATGGATATTTTAAATGATGGAATGATGGATATTTTAAATGATGGAACAATGGAATGAGGATGATGGAATTAAGAGCCTAGAGAGCATATGGTCATTTTAAATTGTAAATTAGCGCACGGGAAGTTAGCGGTAGGCCCGGGTACGATTCCCGCCACTGCCAAAACTGCCGAAGTGTTCACGCGGAATACGATCACGTTAAACATGTGGGCCCGTAAGTCCTTCCGAGAGGTTGGTGGTAGGGGAAGGAGGGTACGGTCCCTGTGGATGCCTCCCTCACAGGGTTCCCGTCTAAATTGGGTGAATATAAAGAAAGTTGCGGAGGGCGAGGCAGCCCAGTGGTTAGCGCTCAGGAATTGCACTCTGTAGGCCCGGGTTCGATTCCAGCCACTTCCAAAATTGCCGCCGTGTTCACGCGGAGTACGATCACGATAAACATGTGGGTCCGGAAGTCCTTCCGAGAGATTGGTGGTAGGGGAAGGAGGGTACGGTCCCTATGAATGCCTCCCTCACAGAGTTCCCGTCTAAATTGGGTGAATATAAAGAAAGTTGCGGAGGGCGAGGCAGCCCAGTGGTTAGCGCTCAGGAATTGCACTCTGTAGGCCCGCGTTCGATTCCAGCCACTTCCAAAACTGCCGCCGTGTTCACGCGGAGTACGATCACAATAAACATGTGGGTCCGGAAGTCCTTCCGAGAGGTTGGTGGTAGGGGAAGGAGGGTACGGTCCCTGTGGATGAATAAAAAGAAAGTTATGGAGATTGTCGCGTAGGGCAAAGTAGCCCAATGGTTAGCGCGCAGAAATTGCACTCGGTATGTCCGGGTTCGATTCCCAAAATTGCCGCGTAAACGATCACGTTAAACATGTGGGTCTGTAAGCCTTCCGAGAGGTTGGTGGTAGGGGAAGAAGGGTACGGTCCCTGTGGATGCTTCTTCCACTTGGTTCCGGTCTAAATTGGGTGAATAAAAAGAAAGTTATGAAGAATATCGCGGAGGGTGAAGTACCCCAGTGGTTAGCGCGCGGGAATTTCACTCGGTAGGCCCGGGTTCGATTCCCGCTATTGCCAAAACTGCAGCCGTGTTCACGCGGAGTACGATCACGTTAAACATGTGGGACTGCAAGTCCTTCCGAGAGGTTTGTGGTAGGGGAAGGAGAGTACGGTCTCTTTGAATGCCTCCTCCATTGGGTTCCGGTCTAAATTGGGTGGCACTTCCTGGCCTTCCAAGCAGTTACCTTACACCTTTCTGGTAGGTCGCGCCAACGAGTTTGCCACGGTCAGAATTTTCAAGGGTAGCGAACAGGCTGGTCGCCAAAGGCGGCTAGTATATAATATAAAGAAACTTGAAATTCATAATCATGCCCAAATTCTTATAGTATACTAAATGACATGTTTAATCAAAATATTCTGTTAAAATATTTAATATAATGCTCCTAAAAAGAAGTTTAAGAATCTCTGTTCTCGCTATATAAAATTATCTTCATGGACATATCTGAAGAATAAAACATCTTGGACCCCTTATGTAAGCAAATATAAAAATAAATATGGAATTGAATCAATATATGCAAAATAAAAGCGTTAAAATTGTATGGGACCCGTACTAATTATATACGCGAATATTAGAAAATATAACCTGTATTAGTAGATTACATGTATAAATTGAAAATACCAATAAACCCGTAATCTTTAAATCTGAAGGCAGTCATTTATTCCAATATATGTCAAAATTAAAGTGCTAAAATTATATGGGGAGATATACACGTACTACTTATAATGTCCGATTATTAGTAGAAGACTACCCACATATTGCAATATGAGTCTCAAATGTTTTTTGGTAAAATACAACAGACGACGTAATAAATTGAATATATAATTAATCCCCTTAATCTTCATACCAGAAGACTGTACTTGATTCCAATATATATGCCAATATATGTCAAAATATATGCCAATATACCTGTACTACTTATATTCTCGTAGGTTAGAAGATATACCCGTGCATTCCTAGAAGATTACTCGTACAACGTACAATATGCGTGTGTCAGCAATTTTTGCAGCAATAAAACAATGGCGTAATAACTTAAAAATATCAATAATCCCTGAATCAATAATTCCGGAAAATATCAATAATAATAATGTTTAAACCTGAAGAGTATAATTGATATTATCCAATCCAAAATGAAATGGCAATGAAATTTATTTTATATACATATCTTCATTATTCAAATCGGAAAGGATTTAATAAAAATCGTCTGCCGCATAAACACATTGGATTTAAATCCGTTGCTAAGCGACATGATATCATTTGCTTCAAATAAATTGGTAGAAAAAATATCGTCTAAATAGTTATATTTCTATGGAACATTTGGCGACAGTTTCGTCAAATTAGCGACATTTTAAAAAATCGCCAAATTTATCGCCAAGAGGGACTGTAGAACTGACAGTTCCACTTTGCTACAAATTGACGAAATATCATCACAATACTATCCCCTAACAAAAAACAATTAATATCATTTATGTAGCGCAATTTTATCAATTTCAAGATATTTTTATAGATTTGAAAACATTTTTATCAATTTGGTGACATTTTAAAAATTCGCTAAATGTATTACTAAGTAGGATGGTTGGTCTGACAGAGAAATGCTAACCAAACATCATTTCAGTACTCTCTTCTAACAAAACAAAAAAAATTTCATTTATATGTAGAAGACCCAAGCCACACGCTCAACCCGAAGGTTTATGGCAGCTGTTTGTGTGTCGTTTATATCAATTTGGCGACATTTCCGTCAATTTGGCAAAGTTTAAGAAAAGTTGTCAAATTAGCGATATCCCTCCAAATTCGTAGCTTTGAATTTGCAGATCTGAATGAAACATTCTTATCCCGTTTCAATATACTAAATGAAAACACTACAATTGTATTAGAAGATATATCCGCTCTACTCTTTTTCTGTTTCAACAATCGGCTATATGAATTTATTGGCTAAACACAATATATGAGTTTAGTAGCTAAATACGATATAAGCTTGAAAACTCTTTGCCAAAATAAATGAAATTGATGTGCGCAGTCAGCAATTAATATAATTAAAAGAAAAATCAAACCGTCCATTCATAAGATATACTTTTATATCCATTTATCCATTTATTTATTATTTAAATCAAAAAAAAAGAATAAAAACATTAACAAACACATTTAATTTAATTGCGATGCCGAGCAACATGATATATCCTCCTAAAATGTTAAAATTTATTAACTACTAACAGCACACCCGTTATTCGTACGGAGTGTATAATTTAAAGAAACTTATAGTACGCAATCATGTGCAAATTCTGTTAAAATATTAAATTTATTGCTCCTAAAGAGAAGTTTAAGAATATATGTTCTCACTATGCAAAATTATCTTCACGATCAGATCTGAAGAATAAAACATCCTGCCCCCTTTTTTAAGCAAATTTACAGAAGAAAAAATTGGAATTGAATGAATATATGCAACCCCGTACTAATTATATTGTCGCAGATCAGAAAATATGCCAATGTGTTAGTAGAAGATTACCCGTATTACAATATGCGTCTCAAAAATATTTGCCAAAATAAAAAAAATGACGTAATAAATTGAAAACATGAATAATATCCGTACTCTTTATACCAGAAGGTCGTAATTGATTCCAATATATGCCAATATATATCAAAACATATGTCAATATACCTGTACTACTTATATTCTCGTAGATTAAAAGATATACACGTGTATTTGTAGAAGATTCGTACAACATACAATATATGAGTTTAAACAATTTTTGTCATAATAAAATAATTGCATAATAACTTGAAAATATCAATAATCCTTGAATCAATAATCCCCGAAAATATAAATAATAATAATTTTTAAACCTGAAGACCGTAATTGATATTATCCAGTCAAAAATGCTATAAGAAAAATCAAATCGTTCTTTTCTAAAATATATTTTTATATCCATTCATTTATTATTCAAATCGAAAAAGAAATTATTAAAATTAACAGACAGATTTAATTTAATTGCGTTTCTGAGTAACATGATATAAGATAGAATCTTATAACATGTTAAATATGTCATGTCTTATAACATAAACTGCGAAATTAAATAACGATTTTGATTTCTCTATACTTCTCATTGTTCCGTAAAAGCTTGTTTTAAAGAAACCATGAACCATGGAGATAGATTTCCCCTTTAAATCATATTTCAAACAATTCATGTTTTCAGAAAGTGACTAATTAACGCAAAAAATCTCCCATCAAACTCAGAGATTAAATTTTAATTCACTTTCAAACGATTTTCAAGCTTTCCGTTTGGATAAACCACGGAGTTAGGGAGTAGAACTCCTAGGAAAAAGTTCCGTTTTTCATTAATATCTCGACAACCCCAGGTCTTAGAAACTCGAAACTTGGACAAAATTTATGGGGGGATATTTCAAGGCTATTCACCAAATTTCATTAAATTCGGTTCAGCCGTTTTTCCGTGACGATGAGACAAACGAAAATTTCGTTTTTTACTAATATCTCGAGAACCACTTGTCGTAGAAATTCAAAACACGGATATAATTTTAAGTGGGGCTATTTCTGGGCTACCCACAAAATTTCATCAAATTCGGTTCAGCCGTTCTCCCGTGATGGTGTGACAAACAGACAGACAGACAGACAGACAGACAGACAGACAGATTTTCATTTTTATTTATATAGATATATATATATATATATATATATAATATATATATATATATATTTATATATATATATATATATATATATATATATATATATAATATATATAATATATATATATATATATATATTTATATATATATATATATATATATATATATATATATATATATATATATATATATATATATAAATATATATATATATATATATATATATATATATATATATATATATATATATATATATATATATATATATATATATATATACGTATATATATACAGATGGAGATAGTGTGATAAAAAATATTAACTCCTTCTTGTATGAGAAGTTTTATGTATCCAACAAAGGCGAAGTTACTTGTGTTGCATTTGTTTGCAGTAAGAAGGTCCAATACGATATAGCTTGCGCTATAAACTCAATCTTATACTAGGGTGGCCATGACATCATAGTTTTCAACAACAAGTATTGTTTAACTCTTACACAAAGGAAAACAATCGCTATGAAATTTAAAAGTTCTGACTGAATATTAATAACTTGACTCCAACTTAAATTTCGTAAATTATTTTTTAACATATTTATTTTGATAATGTTACGATTGCTTATATTAGTTATTTCATCTATAAACTTGAGATTTTCTGCAGTAACTTGATTTGATTGCCAAATTCAAAATACATATATTTATCTTTAGGTCTATTATTGGAAACTTTCAAATAACTTTGGAAAGTTTTTAACAAAGTATGCACAAAAGAAGAACATTTACAAATCAAAGTTATTATTTAGCAAAATGCGTGTAGTCATGATGATGCAAATACCTAATACAAATTATTATTAATGCAAACTTTTAGTTTGTAAATTTAATTCACAATTTTATTAACAAATATTTTGATTCACGGTATTTAGTTTTATACAATGGTTAAGTAACAATGGTAAGTACATTTATTCTTCTGATTCAGCATATATTTCTTTTACTTTTATTTGTACTATTGTCATATCTCCATTTTCTGTAAAATGGTATTATTTTTTTACTTTTTTAATACGTGTTTTTACTAGTATGACAACATAGAAACGCTCTCAAAGTTTTCTTTTCGTGATACGATTCTTTGGCAGCCTGATCAATAAATGATCCAAAAAGAATTCTGAACATATATCGTCGTTTTTGCACAAAATTTAAGACTGCGTAAAGTCCCTTTTAGAAATATGATTCCGTGCCAGACACTACCATACATAATGGGAGGATATGCTTTTTTAATTTCTGTTTTGCAACACAAATAGGAAACATTTTGATTGAAATGGTTTATGTTACATTATTACGTTATTACGTGCCTCAGGAATGTATTTATTTATGGACTATATAAATATATTTGTAACGACTTGTACACCAACGTTAAAATGATGCTTATATAAACTTTTTAGTATTTGATTCTATAACGTTAAAACCGGAAATTCGTGTTCCTAACATTAAGATCATCCCTTATGGACTGATTCTGTGAGTATGTAATCGGTCGTTGCAGCCAAAGTTAATATTTTAGAAATCCGTAGCTAGCAGTTTAGTAGAACTGAATGTATTAGTCTCCATAGGATATGAAAACTTGTGACAAACAGCAAGAGCAAGTATTTGAGCTACGTTGTTGTTCCTTATCCCACTTGACCGACAGCACCATCAGATCAAGTCCATGAACGTCAAAAGATGAAGAACTACTCCAGGACTGGAGTACAGCTGACTCCTCTGGCATCCAATGCATGTCAAGGCAGGGGCAGGAGAGGCCTGGGCCAAATTGCACTTCGGACAAAGGGGGGAAACCTTAGAACACAACACATGCCGAAAAGCACGAAGACGGCCGCTGCGGAGTCTGGCCAGAGCCGTCTGTTCTCCCCTACTGCCTGCCCCAATCAAAACAGCACCAGAGCAGCTACAATCATACCACTCATGCACGGAGACCTTTATCCAAATGGAGTTGATTTCAAGTTTGACTTTTACAATTGAGCATTTACATTTGAGCTCTCATTGCAGGTATGGGACTTGGAAATGTACACGACAGGATCGTTCGGTATGCATCTACAACAAGACAATTGTAATATATTGTACTGAAAATAGAAACTGACTTGTAGATGCCGATCAGACTACTCTCGTATGTGAAAAACACAAGTAGAATGGCGCATTTGTATTAATTAACAATACACCATCATGGAGACCATAATGAAAACGTTTTCCATATTTGAGAAGCATCCGATCTACCAAAATACAATGAAAATTAAAACAGATACATTTTTCGATATGATATCTGTATACTACATAAAATACCAGAAGATGGACCTTTTATTGTAAATTATCACATATAAAATGATTTTAAAATACACCATGTGTATTATGCAAGAAGTAAATAAATAAAAATATTTTTAAACTTATAGATTCGCATAGAGTGATTCAAATCAAATAAACTTTATTCCTTATTATGTTTAAAGTATATATGTCATTATTATAGATTGAAGATCAAGTAAACATCAGGTGAAGATCAAGCAAGAGAAATCTAGATTCGCATACCACAATTTCGTATGCCTAGATAGGCAAAATATATTCCCATTTTATTAAACATTTTGTAGATCAAAATGATTGCTTTTTACAGTAAATATATAAATAAATATATTTTTAAAAATAAGCTAGTATCGACTTCTGCACAAATATTGAAAACGAAACAATCTTAAAGTCATGTTTATGAGACTTGAAACACATTTTATGTCCAATTTATCGGTATTTTGTGAATACTTGCAATTAAGCTTTCGTTCAGAAAAGTGAAATATATGTAAAGAAAATAAATATAATATCTAAAAACGTTTTCACTAGTATTTTATTTCAAAAACTTCACAGTTTCTTATATTTACCAAAGTTGTATATAAAATATTTTTAATAAGCATTTCCACCCACACGGGCCTTTGACTGCGAATAAAGATTGGATGTATTAATATTCTCCATTATTTTTATACTGCTAGAAATATTTCACATCTGTAAATATTTGCTTCTGTATTTAGTTCAGCTTAATTATTTCTTGATGTCGTGTAGCAGCAAACCCTGTGAGACACATCGTTTATTCGGAACAAATAACGAGATACTATATTTCGCGTTTTCGATATCTCGAGTATAAAACTCTTTGTTTATAAACGCCAGCTTAACTTGATATGAGAAACTCGAAATTGCGCATATTACTTCTACAGCGAAGCGTAATGAAAATCCTCCATTTTATTACTTTTGCATCAAACATTAGTTAGCAATTTTCTGCGAATCCACCGGAAGGTTGTTTTGATAAACATGGAGAGAAATAAATTGGAATTTTTCGGCAATAACGATGATTCTGATTTTTTTTTGAGTGCAAGGGATTTTACATATCAAATTCTAAAGTTCAGAAAATATCACTCACAAACTGTTCAGAGGATAAATTGAATTATAAATTTTTGAATAGTATGGTTTGTATAATAAGCTTTAGTTACATTCTGTTGCAAAAAAATATATGCACCCATTAGAAATGGAGCTACAGCCCCGAGACTCAGCATATATGCATCGTTTGGGGATATATGAAAATGACAAGAATTTTGATCAAAACAAGTTTTATTAAGAAATGGTGGCAGCAAAATGACATTTTATTAAGTGGTAAGTCCTCTTCTGGAAGCTATACAAGTCAATATTCGGTAAGGCATAAAGTAAATTATGTTGCTGTGGTTATCTGCGAAGGCTACAATTGCATTCCCATCGTGTCCCTGACGTATTCTATTAGGGATAGTTTTGGGGACCTGGTGACCAAGGGAAGGTATTACATCTTCTTTGTTGAGAAATGTGTTGGTATTAAAAGACTTTGTTGAAATGGCCGTGAAGTATGCGGTAGAGAATTGCCTTGTTGGTAAATGAAACATGTGCAACTGAACAGTGTAGATAAAACAATGGGCTGCAAAATATCGCGACGTACAAGCTATCCGTCAGATTGGATAGAAGTGCAACTAGAGGAGATTGGCTGTCTTACGAAATGGGTCCCCAGACTGTCACACCCCATCCGCTGGTCGTGTGTGGTATTGAAACGATAGCCAATCCTCTTCCACACATGTATGCAGCTGCCATCAGCACTGACAGACAAGCGGTATTCGTCACTAAAACAGCATACTTACTATAGGGCACTGATCAGTCTGATGGATCTCGGCAGCAATCCGGGCGCATCTGCCTATATTGAGGGGTTTGTGGCAGCCGCCTTAATGGAAGTCGACATCTAATCCCCATTTCTGACACTCATCTCTGAATAGTATCCCCTTATATAAGGTACATAGTGGTTGAAAAATGGCTTTGAATGTCTGATAGCAACGCATTGGTGTAGATGTGTCTTCTCTCCTGTCTGCAATATCCTTTAGAGCAGTTGTCTGCCTGCGGTCGCTTCATCCTCTGTGATTCTTGTATGCGCCTTCACCGATTCATTGTTTCCAAACCGAGTAACTACCACGTCGCTTTGAAAAAAAAATGGTGACTTATTCGTCTGTTCGACCAAACAGCTTCTCTTAGCCCTACGAAGCGGCCTCTTTCTAAGTCAGGCAAGTGTTCGTATTGAGATCGAGTACGTTACAAAAACATCTTCCTATACTCTTACAGTAACAAAACAAAACATACTGTTAAAATTGTCCATGCGTGACAACACCGTTCGATTTATATGATGATGATTCGTTTTTATGCGCGTTGTATGAGCCCTATAACATCATCCGCACGAACAGTTTGATTATTTGACCTCTTTCTAAATAAGGCAAGCGTTCCTAGTGAGGTTGAGTACGTTACAAAGGTATCTTTCTACACATCTTGCAGTGACAAAGAAAGAAAATACTGCTCGAATTGCTCATGCGTGACAACATCGGTCGATTTAAATGATGCGCCGTTTTCATGCGCGTTGCATGAGCCCTATAACATCATTCGCATAAACAGTTTGATTATTTGAATAACTTTTAAAACGAATGCCGAGTTTCACGACTGTAGCTCAATTTTTATAGGTGCATATATTTTCGCAGAATGCATTTCTACTGCAGACACTACTTCAACTAGTAAAAAAAGAACCATCTATGTTCAATCACTGGAATATTGTCAGGTCAGGAAAATATTCTTGGTTCCAAAGCCTGATGCCGTGACGCCCTTGAAACTTTATAAATTAAGTGCAGTGGAACAACGAGGCTAGACTCGAACATGTGTATGGCGTAGTGGTGCACTAGAAACTGAACATTGCAAATTAGATGCAATGCAAGACCATGACCTGACTGAAATATGATCACGATGAAATGGTGCCATATATGTCCATCATATTTTTTATTCATTTGAAAACTGGCGCATAAAACGCATAGTTTAATCAAAATTTGTTATATTTCATATCTCAATACTTTCGTATCTCAATACTTATATATGGTAGTATAGTTCAGAAGAACTTTCAATATATTGGTATTATATGCCATATATTATATTATATTATATTTTCACATTATTATTATTTTTGTATAATTTTGTTATACAGGGTGCGGCAGAAAGAACGTTCTGATTTGGCAGAAGCGTTGCTTCGCTCATAGTAGAGGTACTGCAGTGGGCATGGTCTCTTTTGACTTGTTTGCGCATGCCATTTTTAGTTACCGTCATGGGAGAGAAGTTTGCGGTGTTACAGTGACAGCGTCTGAGCGCTATTGTGAATTGTTTGAGAATATTCTCCGTCCAAAAGTTAACGGTTTACTCAACGATCATGATCCGGAAGATGTATGGTTTCAGATAGATGGAGCAATGTCGCATACCTCTAGAAGGTCACTTGGAATTCTCAGAAACATGTTTCCGGGCCACCTTGTCTCTTTACGGGGTGATATCGGTTGGCCGCCGCGTTCGCCGGATTTGGCTCAATGTGATTTTTTTTCTGTGGAGCTATCTCAAATCAAAAGTGTACCAACACCGATCAACAAATTTGCAAGCACTCAAGGGGGCAATTACTCATGAAACCACGGCAATTCCGCGGGACATGGTCCGCAGATCAATGCAGAATTTCCGAAACAGACTTCAAAACTGCATCGACATTGACGGTCGCCATTTAACTGATGTACTCTTCAAAACTTAATGGATAACAATGGCATACTGTGTACTTCTCAAGTATAAAGGATTTATTTCTCTATCTTGCTTTGTATTTTTTATTGACGTTCCAAATCGGTACTCTCTTTTTGCCACACCCTGTACATTCTTCATTAGTATGTATTGAATTTTGTTTACAAATTCTTAAATATTATGTATTGTATCTATTTTGCACATTCTATATGTTTCTGAATGTAAAATTCTTTAAAATATAAACATATCCACGGCAATGACTAGTAATTAGGAAATCTGATATCGAGATCTAATGCTCATGGGTTGTGCGAATTGTGAATTTTCTCAATACTTATACTATAATACGTATACTGTAAACAGCCAAATAAATCCCTGGGCGAATAAATAACTACTATTAAACAATGTTTACTAGGCAATTAGAGCGCATGATATTCAATGTATTACATTTTTTATGATCTTTGTAATTTACAATAACATTTGTCGATGATTATAATGCAAATTAAAAAAATAGCATGTGGGCAGCACATGACTTTCCTTATATAATGCAATGAATTTACTACTTTTACAGTAAAAGAAAATAGGTTATTCTTATAATGGCTAATTATATTTTTTCCAAGATATTGACATTTCTTCAATTAGTCGTCATTTTCGTTGATTTAGCGTCATTTTTATCCATTTGGAAAGATTTTCGTTAATTTGGCAACATTTAAAAAACTCGCGAAGTTGGTGACATTCCACAAAACTCGCCGCCAAAATATCGCCAAGCGTTATGGACGGGGAAATAAGTTATTCCTATAACAGATTGCCGTTAAAATAAAAGGTATTACACAAAGTATATTGAATGAAACAAACGTGAATGAAACAAGCTAGATCCAGGGAATGATGTCATCAAATTTATTCCATGATATTACATAAGAAAAGTGAAAATGCCATATATCACGAGACCGGTTCATGCTAGCGTTCTGAAGGTTATGTCAATCGTTTTCTAAGGAAACATTACATAACAGATGTCTATTCGCGAAAAAAAATCAAAACCTTTAATAAAGGTTTTGATTTTTTGATGATTTTTCAAAATTTCACTCGAAAATTTAGGGGGTTCCGAACATTCGATTGTGTTTAAAAACAATAGCCTTCCAGTATTCACGGACTGGAATTGGTGTACCAAATATAACTCGAATCGCTCCATTTGTTCGTGAGACATCGTCTCCACAAACTCACTGACATAACTAACTAACGACATACACACACACACACACAGAGAGAGAGAGAGAGAGAGATCATCAAAAATGTTAGATTCGTGATCAGGGGTGCTTGAAAGGTGCTCTCCCGTCGAAAATTCGAATTCAGATTTTCGACCAAGTCACAATACTTCCCTTATACATTATATGTATATAAGGGAAGTAAAAACAATTATTTATAGAAATAACGTCCTTTTATCAATATAATTGCTTCACAAAATAAACGGACATACTTTTAGAACACTCCAAATTCTGTTTTATCACTGAAATTACCGGATTGACTTTTTTTTACGAGGGATATTTTACACAATCAGACATGATGCGTTATAGTAATTCTAGTATGAAATTGTTCAATTAAAGAAATTTGAGCAAGGTAGGTACAACGTAAGAAAATAATATATAAAAAATCATGCAAATGATGAAATCTCAATTATTTACTTTTTATAAGTTATATGGAGAGAGAAATCGAGTAGAAAACATTAGAAAAATATAGATAAAATAAAATACATAATATTTGTAAAAAATAACGTAGTGACATAGATTTTTATATTCCTTATATGCATAATGTATAAGGAAAGTATGGTCGAAAATTCGAATTCGAGTTTTCGACGGGAGAGTACGTTTCAAGCATACCAGAAATATACAAGGAAGTATGTGTATGTGTCAGTGAGTCTGTGGAGACGATAACTGACAAACGAATGGACTGATTCGAACGAAATTTGGAAAAAAAATCACTGGAAGCCTATTGTTTTTATACGCAATCGAATGTTCAGAACCCCCCCCCCCCCACCTAAATGTTCGAGTGAAATTTTGAAAAAATCGTCAAAACATCAAAACTGCTAATAAAAATCAAAACCAATAATAAATTTACGTAAATAGACATTTCTTATGTAATTTTTCATTAGAAAACGATTGACATAAATTTTAGAACGCTAACATGAACCGTTCTTGAGATATTGCATATTTTTCAAAAAAATTATCAAAAAGTTATATAAAATAAAAAAAAATTGCCATTGAGAAACATGTTCACTTTTCATATGTAATACCATGCAATAAATTGGGCGACATCATTCTCGTGGATCTAGCTCGTTCCATTCATGAAAAAAAGATACTTTGAGTAATACTTTTGCATTTGAACGCAAATACCCATTTATCTGCTGTAAGAAAAACTTATTTCTCCGTCCATAACTCTTGGCGAGATTTTGGCGCCGGAATGTCTCCAACATGGCGACATTTTTATTTGTTGCCAAATTAACAAAAATCTCGCCAAATTGATAAAAATGAATGAAAATCAATGAATCAATGAAAATGACGATTAATTAAAGAAAATTCAATATCTTGGACAGAATATATGTATCTACTATAAGAATAACATTTTGTTAACTCTAAAAGTAGTAAATTCATTGCATTATATAAGGAAAGCCATGTGTTGCACACATCAGATTTTTTTATTAATATCAACTTGTAGGAATTGCATAATTTGAAACTATTAGAAGAAATATTCAGCTGAAAACGCGTTGGAATTATTTCTATTTAAATAGCTGAATATATATCTATACGTATATGTCATGGCTATGCAAAAACAAAATTTTGATGGAATTGTCAACACGTCCCATTTGAGCTCACTGAAAATCCTATTTTTCGATAAAACTAATGGCCTGAAAGAAAGAAAATAAAGGATATCAGATATACGACGCTGAAAAAAGATATAAGATAAAAGCGAAATACAGTCAAATCTATAAACTAAAAGCAAAATTTCTATAGTCCAGTCGAATTTTCTGATTTATCTTATCTTTGTCATGTGTAAAATTAATTATAAGCATGTTTTAATTCTGTAAGTGTCAACTGAATTAATCTATAAAACAAACTTTTTTTACAATTAAACTATGCAATTTTGTATTTAAAGTAAGTTGCTTCTAAAGCATAAATTCTTTAAAAACTGATGTGGGCAACACATGACATTCCTTATACAATGCAATGAGTTTACTACTTTTACAGTAATAAAAATAGGTTTTTCTTGTAGATACTTATATTCTTTATAAGATATTGAATTTTTGACAATCTGTCGACATTTTCATTGATTTAGGATCATTTTTATCCATTTGGCGAGATTTTCTTTGATTTGGCAACATTTCAAAAAGTCGTCAAGTTGGCGATATTCTTCCAAATTCGTCGCTAAAATTTCTCCAAGTGCTATGGACTGAGAAATAAATTGTTCTTATAGCAGATAAATGACTATTGGCGATCAAATACAAAAGTATTACTCAAAGTATATTTTCTCATGAATGAAAAGAGTTAGATCCACGAGAATGATGTCACCAAATTTATCGCATGATATTACATATGAAATGTGAACATGTTTCTCAACAGATAATATTTTTTTAATTTATGGGATTTTTTGATAAATTTATTTGAAAAATGTGCAATATCTATAGAACGGTTCATGCTAACGTTCTAAAGTTTATGTCAATCGCTTTCTAAGGAAAAAATTCATACGAAATGTCTATTTGTGTAACATTAAAGGTTTTGAGTTTTTGATGATTTTTTCAAAATTTCACACGAAAATTTATGGGGGTTCTGAACATTCGATAACGTTTAAAAACTATAAGCCTCCATTATTCATTGATTGTGATTTTTGTACCAAATTTCATTCGAATGGATCCATGCGTTCGTGAGATATCGTTCCGCAGACTCACTGACACACACATATTTTCACACACACACACACACACATATTTTTGCACACACGCACACAGATATCACCTCAAAAATGTTTTATTCGTGATCAGGGATGCTTGAAATTTGTTCTGTCGAAAACTCGAATTCGAATTTTCGACCCCGTCACAATATTTTGCTTATACATTATGTATATAAGGAAAGTAAAAAGGACTGAAAAAACGTCAGAATTTAACATAAGTAGGGCTTAAACATAAGAAGGGCTAAAACATACGTAGGGCTTTAATAACATAATGCAAGGCTTACTTTTAACTCAATTTAGATAGAAAGAACTGTAGGATTCTCATGGATTACATACCAAGTAGTAATTACATACTACATATGATGGAAATCGATTGATGTTTTCATAAGATATCGTGTTTTTCCGATAAAGTAATATTTATAACTACCACAAACACATTGCCACAGATTATGTTGCTACCGCAGCATACAGTGAAGTTTTGAAACCAAGACATCCCTTTTAAGGATACTTACCTGTACCATGAGCATTAAAAGGTATGTTTTGTTAGAGAAAATAGGCTTTATAAAGAAATTATGTTTTAAGGGACTTGGTGTAGTAATTATGTTTCGATAGAGAGTCGATTCAGAATTATGTATATCGATTCGGGAAGGTCCGTCTGCGTAGATCACAATGGCTTCAGGCCGGCGGATCGGAAGGAAACTGTTACAATTTTACCCCGCCATATGTAGTTTTTTTTATCTAATATTCATAAGCGATTGTAATTTATAAAATTTTGATGGGAACCAGCACATTCCTTTCCTTGAAAATTTTACATTTAACCTGAAGCTTACTCATGAATACCAATTAGAATTACATCAACACTAATGGTGTTCTGAATTTTTGATTCGATCAAATATCGATAGATCGATTAAAATATGCCTTCCAAATTTCACGGAAAAATCTCAGTCAGTTCTCTTACCTTCAGAGCCAGAATATTATATTCCTAATACCTCGAAGACGAATTTTCATAACTATCAAGAAAGAGTTAACTTATTTTTATCTATAACCGCATGTAAAAATAAAAGTTAAAAATAATTTGTAAGTTTATGGATTGTGTATTTCTTTTTGTTTTGACTTTCGACGTAAAATGTTATAAGAACGCCTAAAATTCTCGTCACTCACTTTCAAAAGTAAGATCAAAGCATTATTTTTTACCATTTCTAAAACAAACTTTGACTCGGATTTTCAGTTTTAGCAGAAAACTATTCTATGAGAATGTTTGCGGTCTAATGACCCTGACCATCATCATGTCTATTGATAATCGTCACTGTGATCATCAATATGACCCTGGCTGTTAGCGATTGAAACCATTTTCGATAAATTGCATGTGATTTGTTCGACAAAGAAGCATCATTTTCAAAGATAGTATATATATTGCAAAAATTTGTCGATTCGTATTAAGTGATTTCCCAAGTGCTCAAATTCAGAAAATAATTAAACATATATTTTACTACCTTACAATATTTTATTTTTGCATGTATAATATATTGTAGGGATATTATTAGAATATACGGAGTCCAAACATAAATTGCATCATATATATTTAACTATATGTGGGGTTTTAATTTCGTAGTTGTGTTTTAGTCTAGCTGACAGATTATATTGTTCGACATATATATGCCGTACACGTATTAACAAATATAAAAGTAAATATAAATATTAAATATCATTTATACCTCAGTCTCAATATATCATACAATTTTTAAATTTATTTGTTATGATTATGTAAAAGTTAAAATTGCCCATTATAATATTATTTTTATAAACATAATTTTATTCATTTAAATATAATGCGCAAGCAAAACAGCATTTTTAATCATCGTAATTTTTAGCATACATCAATTAAATGATTCTTAGATATTTTCAACCAGCATTTAGGAGAAGAAAAATAAGAATACTTCAGAATATTTGCTTTAGCGTAATTTATATAACACTGAAACGTACGTGTAGTTTTTGTCAAATGATTAGTACCTACAAAAACAGACTGCCGTATGTTTTTCTTAACTGATACCTTCGTTAAACCCCTTAGTAATATCTTGAAATAATTCATCAATGTTTTTCTTAGCAAAGAAGTTTGTTTGATATTTATTTTATCTTAAGCTTGTATCAAATTATTGTGTGTCAACAGAAAGATAAAATGACGCAATTCCCAGAGCATTTGGCCGTCAGTATCTTTTTACGGAAAGCATGGACATCTCCAGTGTCTTAGCTCTGATTAATACGTGTTCTATTCTATTTGTTTCTAAAGTTGCGAATAAAGTTATATGTCAGTATTTCTATCTTTCAAAGTGAAGTTACACATATAGGTATGTGTCTCTATATAGCTTTTAGAATGACAGAATGTTACATGTTACTTAAAACAGTATCATTAGTTGGAGTACATTTTTCACTATTTAAGATTCTGAGAACAGCCGTGTTGTAGCTGTATTTACTGAATGTATTTACTGAAAAGCATAACATAGAATTTCCAGTGTGTTGAATATTATTAGCATGTAGCAGTCGTGTTTTATCTTGAAATGAAACATTTGTTAATATGTTTCACAAACTTTAATGCTATTCAGCACAGAATCATACCTACAATATCAGCAAAGGACCTTATTCAGTAGTACAATTTTGCAAACACCTTAAGTGATCGATGTAGTCATAAAATCAACCGGATTCTATTTTATAATCAAGCCATACCCATAAATATCCAATATAGAAGCTAAACGCATCTCAGCTGGGATTTTAAACTGAATTTGGCAGAAGAGTTCTCATAAAAACTAAGCTTAATATTTGGAAATTCAAGCAGTTCCATTGTGCAATTGCTTACTTGATAACCACAGATATTTGCAAAATTGTGGAACTAAGTTTATTTACAGACATTACAGTTATAATTCAGTCCGTGTTAAAAAGCCTAAAATAAACAACAAGTTAAATACGCGAAAGATGAGTCCACGGACTTTGGTACATTAAATTACAATAGGAAGTCGTTTCTAGTGTTGGGAAAGCTCTATAAGTTAATTCTAAAATTAACGATCTTATTAACGTTGAATCAATTTGTTGTAAATTGATATTTGGTACTTTAATTGGATAATTCTTCACAGCATCACAACTTTGATTGAATTAATTAACGTTTTATGAATATTTTATACCCACCAAGGTAAATTTGTCTAGGATATTCAGTTTAAGATATATTTTGAGCTATTTCTGATACGAAGATTTATTTTTCAACGTATATTACAGATACTTTCAACAAATCGAATAAAAACTCATTTAAATCTTCATAGTGCCATTATACTACTATACTGCAATTGTACTACTATACTGCTTATAACTAGTTTTAAATAAATGACTTATATGTTTAGTTGGGTAACATTTTTGCATAAGGTCAAATAATTCAAACGTTCATTCTCAATTTTGCAAGATATTTTAAACATGTTTTCGTTCCCTCCAGAGAAATGTTCATGCTAGATCTCTAAATTGAGGAGTATTTGCTTACAAAATATAATTGTTTCAATATTATTTTCAGACTTTGATAATATGGAATAATAGGATTTTCTAAATTTAATTGCTCTACATATCATTTCGGTAGTTCTCGGTTGATTAAAATTTTAGTACCTTATTGTATTCGAAACACTTTTGTTTTTATATTGGTTCTAACTGCAATGAAATAAATACAGAGAGAGAGAGGGGGGGAGAGAGGGGGGAAAGAGGGGGAGGAAGAGAGAGAGAGAGAGAGAGAGAGAGAGAGAGAGAGAGAGAGAGAAAGAGCTACATTGAATTAGCAAGGTTAGTGCAGTGCAGCTATGTAAATATTCAGTCTAAATGTCTTTGGGGATAAGTGTTCAAACAATAGAAAATACAAATAGGGCAGCTGATAAAATATTTGTTTACCATACCAGCATAGTTTCAATTCCTGAAATATGCGTCATTTATACATAAATTGTTTACATTTTATCATATATGCCTTTCCGCCTTTCAGCCTTTCGGCACCGATAGACAATTATAACAGGGTACCCGGATAATCCGATTTACTTGTAAGCAAATTTATTAAAATATATTTCAATATTGGATTACCATGCTACTAATAATTTTAGATTCCTAGATATAAGCATTATAAACTCTAAAAGTTGAAAATTTTCAATTTGACAAGACTGTTCAAATCCAATAAGAGACAGCTTTGTGGATACATATTATTGATCTTGAACTACTATTTCCATTGAGAAATGATGTTACTTACTATTTACATACATATTTCGTGGTGTAAATAGTAAGCAACAATAGCAAGTATGGATTTTTTGGTGTGAAACCACGCAAAGTTAAACGAAAAATCAAACAAAATTATTTTTTATAAACACATTTCAAAATTATAAAATTTTGAAATAATTTTTATTTCGTAAATATTTTATTTCTGAGAAAGCAGATGCATGTCTGACTCTCCGAACATAATAAATACATAATTAACATTTTGATTTATTTCGCTCTGATATATACGTGTCCACTGTGTTTATCTCTGAATTTAGCGAAATGTACCAACCATAAACGTTTATCACATAAAAATACATTAAAACTATTTTTACAGGGCTACAATACTAATCAAGTGTAATAAAAATGTAATTATTATTAGTATATGATATGAATTTTCTTTTATGAAATGTTCAAACGAACTTACATCATAGCATTCAAGCTTTAATTAAACCGTTGTTATCTTAGTAACAATGTTTCCTTTTAAATCACGCAATCAGGACCTACATGTTCACCAAAGAACATCTTTTGATAAACTAACAATGGGCCAATCTTTAACTGCCGAAGAAAAATCCTGATTTCACCACTAAAGTATCAAAGAATCGATAAGATTTGTTCAGATCAGAATTTACTTTTTCTTCCGCACCAATGTATGCCTTAAAGAATATTTTTTTATTTGTATGGAAGCAATTCGATGGAAGACATCTTTGATAAAATAAATAACATTTTCTTTATTAACGTTTCGAAGTAAATCATTTGATATATTAGAGTATATATAATATAGAATCAATTAAATGGCGGCATATAATTTATAATTAATTGGATGTGATTATATCATCAACAACAAACGCATTTTAAGGTAGAAAGGTTCGTATTGAACTTTGGGGTAATTTATTATCTAAATATAATAATTCCTTCACTGCGAGTATTGTTAGTAGTCACATATATGCCGTGCTTGAAATTTTGCATTTCTCTCTTACCACGTAATGACAAATTAAGAAGGCTGTTGTAGAATAAATAGCATCATATAATCAAAATCATATTGGTAATTATATAGTACAACATAAATAGTTCCCAAGAGGAAGTTTTATTTTATTTGGTCGCTATAAAGATGGTAGTACGTCACGACATTTTGCGTTTTTTTGACTTAGAGTCATTAACTTGTAGGCCTAATGCAAGGGTGGAATCTAATATAATAAACATTTTGTAGGATATTTCGGTTAGACATCAGTGCGAAATTATATATCTTGTTAGATTTGTAGGAGAATGGATTTAAATTACCTAACATTTGGCTGCTATGATACAGAACGCAGCGATATTTTCATTATATACTGGAATATGTACCAGTCGTTGAAATAAGCGATCGTGGCACAGGCGTATATGCACCCACTTAATTGTTTTTATTCATTATTTTTTTAAGGTAGTGTGTTGTTAAAATGTTATTTGTTTTTCAGAAATTCTCTATGAGTTCCGCTGCGGTATTCATTTCTTTGCGTTTTCGTAGTACACATTATAAATCTCAGTCAAAGCCGGGTTCATTTTCTAGTAAATAAATAGGAAAAAACTATATCATGGGTGCGCACACGGTTACGCCACGACTCCATATTTTAAATCACGGGCAACCCCGAGTACATTTTCTAATAAAATGTAAAATTTTTGTTTAAAGTACAATCTGTTCTTCTGAAATAATGACATGTTTTCGAATACTGAAACATACCACAAGTTGGAGCATTCTAGCCGGATACTGCTGGAGAGAAATCAAAGTCCCCCATAAGCAAAGAAGAGATAGAAAAGAAAAAAAATATAAGCAGATTAAGACTGAAGTTTTTTGAAATTTAAATGAAGACAGAAGACGTTCGATTTCGTTGACTGAATGCGGCCATTTAAAATATTACAAAAATTAAAATTACTTATGAAATCGAAAACATAAATGTTAGAATGCTGAGATATATGGTGGAATTTAGTCGAATTATAGAAGTGTGATAATCAGGAGTTTGGATGCGACGAAATATGTATATATATATATATATATATATATATATATATATATATATATATATATATATATATATATATATATATATATATATATACATATATATATATATATATATACATATTAACTTTTAATCTGCAGTGACGTAGTTTAGAGTGTTGGTGCATATACGTTACAGTTTATGAATCCCTGGAGTTAGAGTTCTAAATAGCATATATACAACGTCTCGCGCCTGTCGAAAAACTAAGTAATCCATACCTGATTTACATTGTTCTATCTTCACAATTTTTTAAATGTGGATCATAAACATTTTTGAATATGCACTTTTTATTTATATTCTGTTTTTAACACTTTACAGCAAAGTTGAAAAGTGTTTATGACTTTGTTCATTCATTCTGTCTGTCTGTCTGTCTGTCCGTTAGCACGATAACTGCCGTAAAAATGACTTAATCAAAATGAAATTTTAGTATGTTGTTCAGACGGTCTGTAGAACCTATGGGAATATAAATGAATAATATCACCCAATTAGTTTTGGATTGAACCCGGGTCGAAATAATGAAATACATTGAGCCCTATGGGACCTAATTTTTCAAACATTTTTTAAGCGGATTTAAAATTCACAAATTGCTTCGAAAATTTTAGGTAATATTCAAATCGTTCCATAAAATATATAAAAAAAAATTCCGCGAAATATATTCAGTAGTTTTTTAAATAAAGATTAAAATAATAATTACACCTCTTACATGAAACGATCACGTGACCATGATATGAAACGATCACATGACCCACTTCAAAATGATATATGGCATCCATCTTGTTTCAAAATCGTGATTTTTTTAAGTTCTTTTTAACACTTTACAACAAAGGTCAAAAGTGTTTATGACTTTGTTCATTCTGTCTGTCTGTCTGTCCGTTAGCACGATAACTGCCGTAAAAATGACTTAATCAAAACGAAATTTTAGTATGTTGCTCAGACGGTCTGTAGGACCTATGGGAATATAAATGAATAATATCACCCAATTAGTTTGGGATTGAACCCGGGTTGAAAGAATGAAATACATTGAGCCCTATGGGACCTAATTTTTCAAACATTTTTTAAGCGGATTTAAAATTCACAAATTGCTTCGAAAATTTTAGGTAATAGTCAAATTGTTCCATAAAATATATAAAAAAAAATTCAGCGAAATATATTCAGTAGTTTTTAAATAAAAATTAAAATAATAATTATACATCTTATATGAAACGATCACGTGACCATGATATGAAACGATCACATGACCCACTTCAAAATTATATATGGCATCCATCTTGTTTCAAAATCGTGATTTTTTAAAGTTCTTTTTAATTCATATTGAGTGTTGTATCCGTCTTAAAACTACTTTATTTTTGCTTAAATTCTGTGCATCTGTTGGGTTATACTTTTGGATATTTAATAATTTAGGAGTTTTGTTTTTTGTCTAAACGTGTTCAGGGGTCTTATTTACATAGTCTTTCTCCTCTAGTTATCCATTTTCCAATTGTTTAGGTTTTTGATATTCTTTGTTCAAATAGGTTCTATTCAATAGGTTTTGTGTTAAAAACGGCAAAAGTTCATTCTTTTTAGGTTTTAGCAATTTAAATTTATTTAAATTGGCTAATTTGTGATTCCATTTATTGCCCTTTTTATTCCCTTTAATTTGATTCCAAATTTATTGCTCTCGGTTAAAAATTGGTTAATTCATCGCAATTTTACAGTTTTATTCTATTTTCAGCTTTTTAAATATTTCAGAATCGTCCATATTTAAATTATTGCCGAATTCGTATTTTCCAAATCGTTTCACTTCATTTCTTTTTAATTTTCGTCTGCTCTAAAATTCCATTTCTCTTCTTTAAAGTTTCGAGTTTTTAATTGGTTGATCGTAATATTAAAATCGTCTGTCATTAATTATTTTATCGTTCATCGATAATTTTGTTTACAATCTGTGGCAGCGATGTTTCGCAGTATATAAGCAAATCGCGCACTTTTTCGATCTCTTTTCTCTTTTTCACTTTTCTTCTGCTTATGGATTAGAACAAGGGGATGTAAGTATTTAAGCTGTCCTGTGCCGTCAGGCACACATTCTGTGGAATGTCTTTTTTCGCGACTTTTAAGTTTGTTCGTGTTTAATTTACGATGTCCAGCCCACGATTCTTGTTTCCTGCTATGACTTAAGTGACGTACTCTTAACGCTGCATATAAAATAAAATGTTTATCCCGGCTAATTAAATGTCTGATCTGTTATGAAGTTGTAGCGTCTTCAATCTGTTTTTCCCGCCGTGGAGGCGAGGTTTATTCTAAACAGTTGGGAGCATCCGAAATTATTGTGTCTACAAGCTCTCGCCTGCCATGTGGATTTGAGAAGTGCTCTGACGCCAATTAGGCGGTTGTTTATCGTTGTCAGTGTGCATTCTTTAAATGACGTATTGAGTCGGCATTTCCATTTGAAATTACTGGACTATATGCTCGGCGTTTAGTACTGATGTGTAAAGAAGTGTCCATTGTTTCCGATGAAGAAATCGTTGATTGAGGTTTGGTGCTGATCGAATTTTCGACGTTGAGGAGCTTGCTGTCGTGTGAACGGCCCTTCTTTTGAAAAGGAATGGATAGTTTTCCTCGTGATTAAGCGATTGGACTTTTGCCTTTCCATCTTCGTCTCATCTGTTGGGATCTGATGCATCCAGCATGTTCCATGACGGCTCTACATCCGGGTGATATCTTTTAAATGCTGATTTTTTATTTGCTTCTGTCGGTTTAGACTATTTATTTTAAAGTTTAATTGTGTTAGTAGAATAAGACCCCTTTAGACTTATATATTTTAGGTCACCTGAACCTGAGGTTAAGTTTAACTTTTGTTCTAAATTTCCCTTTTGGCTAACTTATGTTCTTTTTATTCCAAATTCTAGTTTTGATAAATAATTGAATAAGTTTAATATTGTTAACTTTAAAATTTATTATTCTAACGTTTTTTCTACCACTATACGACCGGCCATTCTATTTATTTATTTAAGTTGTTTATTAGATTTGTTAGTTAATGAGATGTAAAAAGTTTTGAAAATTCTTTTAAAAATGAAGTTTAAATTTTAATAAACGTTAGATTTTGAAAACCTAAAAATCTGTGTTCTTTCTTTTACTTTTAATGTTTTTATTTTTAGGAAAGTTCCATTTAATTACAGGAGTACATATTTGTACACGTAGGGAAACTGGTCAATAGGTCCACATTCAGTTTATTTAAGAATTCAGTTATATTTTTAGAATGTTTTCAGGTTTTAGGAACTTTAGAACCTTTTCAGAGTGTATTTCAGTGTTTTCAGATTTAGGTTAGGTGAACTTTGCAAATTTCAGATATTTTTGAGTGTTTTCAGAAGAATGATTTTTAGGTTTTTACAAGTTTAAGAACTTTGGAATATATGATTTAGAAGTTTTAAGAATTCAAAATGTTTTGAATATTTGGAAATGTTTTATAGTCATTTCATAAATGCAGTCTTTCTTTACTACCGAACACATCTACATACTAAAACAATACAATGACAATATATTTGAGTTTAAATTCTCATTCAAATTTGATTATTTCTACAACTAAACATATTTTTCACCTATGTAAAATGTAAACAGCAAAATATGTAGAATGAGTTGTATTAGAATTACTGTATTTCTGAAACACAAAATAATTCAGTCCATGGAGTCTGCATGGCTGATATGAATGAAATATTAATTGATTTTATAAACAGAAGGACGATTTTTTTCTACGAAGTTTTAAGCATAGAGTTTATGAATTGTAGCTCCATGATCTTAATTTTTAAATAAAATAAATTATTATAGTATTGTGATGAATGAAATGAATGAAATCCTGCTTTTATAGAGAGATCCAGGCGTGTTATTTTTTCTATGACGTCATTTGAATTTATTTCAGTTGTTTTCGATGAAGTTTTCAAATATAATAAATTATCGTAGTATTATGATAGTTTTAAAAATATTACCGTGGAATGTATTGCATTTCAGAGATGTTTAAACCAGGCAATTTATATTTCAATGCCGTCATTTGAATGAAGTTCATTTTTTTCAATGAAGGTTTATGATTTCAAATATAATAAATCAATGTATTATTGTGATAAGTTTTAAAATATTACCGAGGAATGTATTGCATTTTCGACTTTTTTAAATAAAATTGCATTGAAGTTGGAAAGTGTTTCATAATCAATGCTTTAAGCATGATTGATCTTTCTTGTATAAATATAAATACATGCAACAAATTTGAGAAAATATTTCAATACTCATTTCGAAAATATTACTTAACACTTAAATCCTAAATTTATATAAGGACTTTTACAAATAATTTTCTTGTAATTTCTTAATCATCCTTATTCTTTATTTACGAAAAGAAAAGCCTTTTCTTTAGCTTAGACCATTTATTTATCGTTTCTCATTTATCTTCCAACCTCTTCAAACATGTGATTAAACGGGGAATCGATTCGAAGATAATACGGCTTAATGAAGTATCTTAACGGATAGAAGTGATCCTAGAAACATCCTACAGTACTGTAGCTTCAAAGGATCTTTACATAAGATTGTAATCCCAATAGTTTTGAAAAATGTTAGGTATTAAGAAGCAGCCAAAATCTGTTAGACGTGTTATTTTTGTAGTACCATATACTGTTTAGGGTTCGCAATCAATCCTAACGTTTATAATAGCCGTAGAATATATGTTTTATATGACGCTTATCTTAATCGGCATCGTTTAAAATGTGTGAAGTCAACACACATATAAAAATTTCAAAATTTGGGAAATTTGATGTAATTTGCGAAATGTGGCGTAGTAAGTCCTTCCGAGATGATGATGAGAGGGGAGGGGGTATAAGGTATCTTGCATTCCGCCCTCACTGGTTTCCGGTCTAAATTGGGTGACACTTCCTGGACGTCCAAATAGATGCATTACACCTGGTAGGTCAGCTGGTCTTGGTCGAAGAAGAAGAAGCAATTTGGTGTATAACTTGCGAAATTTGAGGTAACGTTTTTAATTAACGGGCGTGTGGCTCAACTCCACTTTCTCATGATTGAAACCATTTTGTGTTTATTTTTTTAATTTTACAACCGTGCCAGGTAATATGCTATAATTGTGATGATGTGGAGAAAATATTTTTCCAGATACGGTTAGACTGGCAGCCAAACGCTGCCGAAGCATCGTTACAGCACTATCTCTTAAAAAAAACACGTTTAATTCCATTGATTTAGCATCATGTCTATCAAGCTTGCGGTATTTTTGTCAAGCTGGCGATATCTCTGTAAATGCTTCGCCAATTATAACATTTTATGGATGAACGGATGGATAAATGGGTTATTAGGATATTAAATTAATAATTCTCACAAAGCAACTTTGATTATAAAGGAAATTAAACTTAATTTTGCAAAATAGTGAATTTTTATCAATTATGCGCCATTTTTATCAAATCAGGGTCATTTTTATCATTTTGGAGACATTTTCGTTTATTTGGCGGCATTCGAAACGTCACCAAATTTGGAACCAAGTGGGACGCTTGAATTGCAAGACAAACGCTACCGAAACAACATTACAGTGCTATCTCTTAACAAAACACATTTAATTTAATTGATTTAGCGTCATTGTAATCAATTTGGCGATATATTTAATATATGTGGCAATATTTTTATGGATTTAGAGAAATTTTCATCAATTTTGCAATAATAAAAAAGTCGCCATGTTGGTGATACCCCGCCAAATTTGTCGCTAAATATTATGTAGACGAACTGGTGGAGAAATAGGTTCTTAAAATAAATATTAAACAGCTTGTGATATTATATATATATATATATATGTGTGTGTGTGTGTGTGTATGTGTCAGTGAGACTGTGGAGACGATAACTGACGAACGAATGGACCGATTCGAACGAAATTTAATACAAACATCACAATCCGTAAACACTAGCAGACTATTGTTTTTATACGCAATCGAATGTTCAACCCCCCCCCCTAAATTTTCGAGTGAAATTTTGAAAAATTCGTCAAAAAATAAAAACCGTTAATAAAGTTACGCAAATAGACATTTCTTATGTAATTTTTCATTAGAAAACGATTGATATAAATTTTAGAACGCTAACATGAACCGTTCTTGAGATATTGCACATTTAAAAAAAAATTATCAAAAAGTTATATAAAATAAAAAAAAATATTTCTTTTGAGAAACATGTTCACTTTTCATATGTAATACCATGCGATAAATTGGGTGATATCATTCTCGTGGATCTAGCTCGTTCCATTCATGAAAAAAGATACTTTGAGTAATACTTTTTATTTGAACGCCAATAGTCATTTATCTTCTGTAAGAATAACTTATTTCTCCATCCATAACGCTTGGCGAGATTTTGACGACGAATTTGGCGGAATGTCACCAACTTGGCGGCATTTTTAATTGTTGCCAAATTAACAAAAATCTCGCCAAATGGATAAAAATGACGCTAAATCAATGAAAATGACAACTAATCGTTGAAAATTCAATATCTTGGAAAGAATATAAGTATCTACTATAAAAATAACATTTTTTAAACTGTAAAAGTTGTAAATTTATTGCATTATATAAGGAAAGTCATGTGATGCCCACATCAGATATTTTAGAATAATTTGCCTCAGCAATCAAGTGATTTAAATATGATTCTATACAGATATTTTAATTAATAAGCATAAGAAGCCTATGTTCAGCACGGTTTTATATTTCAGTCAGTATAAAATACATAAAATTATTCATTGCATGTTCTTGTATTTGTTTGACTCAGGTATTAGTGAACAAAAAGGAAAAATCTATAAATATATATTTAAGTTTACCGCTATATGTGCGTGACTCATTTTTACCCCTATTTTGTTTACAAGTCAGTGGTTTTGTAAATCGTACGACACATATGATATTGTAGCAATTTCAATTTTACATCAATAATATACCAAACGTTTGCTATATATATGTATGATCATTTTGTAGTTTTACAGGCAATCATATTCATTATGTAAAATATGTTTTATTGACGGTTAAGCACAAATTAGTTATATTTAGCGTTCAGCGATGAATAGAGATTCATTTCATTGACAATGATTATTAAAATTACGTATACAGATATATTTCAGTAATAATAATTCTTACTATTTAAGGCAAACATCTAAGAATTTGCTTGGTAGTATTATTTACTTTATAAGCAAGAATGATGCAAGGAAATATTTTACCCTTCCCCCCCCCTTGTTTGTCAAAATCTATGTTTTGAGCATTACAGTGAAGTGACGATTACCGTATAGGGTGTAGCATTACAGATATAAAATACCACTCTGATCCTCCTATATCGTCCCTGAATTGTAATTTAATAGTTATTGCCATTCATCACTACCGAAAAGGTCAGGCATTGACCATCAAATTCAGAATTTTTCAGCAAAGTCTCTCGAAACTTTCTGGTAGAACTATTTTATTTGAAACAATGCGACATTATACGACACAAGGTTGAATTTTACATCAATTCATTTTTTGCAAAATTCAAAACACCCAGGATTACTGGATTAACTTTACTGTGGGCTTCCTTTTTAAATACATTTTTTGAATTAAATTATTAATCTCAATTAAAGTTGTTGTGAATCGTAACATTTATGCATTTCTATCATGCACGCAAAACCCGCCATTACATCTTTGCATGGATTTTTTAACATAATCACCAAGTCAAAACACTACACATTAGATTCCACAGTTTATCCTTTAAAATAAATTATCATTTATTCACACCATTCTATATTATTATAATTAAAATTATATGAATTTATTTAACTAACAAATGCTTAAGGAGGAGAAAAGCACCGTGTGAGACAAAATCTTTTGAATATTATTCCAAAGATCAAAAATTGATTTAACACACATGAAAACTGGCACATACCTCTATTTCGGGCCTTTTTCTCAGCATGGCTGTCACCTTTTGCGATTATTTTGTTTTATATTTGGAGTCATACTTTGTCTTTTTCTAAAATATTCTCAATACTCAACTGAATAACGACTCCCTCTGAATAATACTGCTTGAAATCAGGATTATCTTTCTCCAACCCTTGAATAATCATTGAATTATATCCGCTGGCTTTCCTTCTTGCAGCCGCATCATTTAGCCTGAGGTTTAGATACTCCTTTCTTGCTCTCATTGAATGCTCTTCAGTGCGATGTCGTATATTTGCGTTATTGACTCTTTCAGCTTCCAATGAAGCTTGATTTAAGTCTTGGCTCTAGGTATTTTTACCTAACCACACCTGTAATTTACGTGACGTGTATTTATTAGGGTCATAACTTTCCGGACCAAGACTGCAATAAAACGGTGACAGAAAGTCTGCAATTTATTTCGTCGTAAGCATCAAAAACTGCATATGATGCCTCCTGGTCTCACATATACTTCAATCAAAAAGATCTAATATCCTTATTCCTGGTTGCGAATTTAATATTTTTACCAGAAAAAATCTGAAATATTATAAAAAATGTGCTGTTATAGCCATGTTTTACTAATATTTTATTTTAATAAATTACTTTTTAATATTCAAAACGTCAGAAAGACAAAGTGCTACTTCAAAAATTAAACATACCCAAATAATTTGTAAGAAAATCATTTCAAACTTGGGATTCCAAATTGAAAGTTGACTTTGAGTAAAAAGTTGACTTAAGTTGAAGTGCAATAAAAATAAAATTTCCATTCTATACATTAAATATATAAAAATTACATCTTCAAATTTTTTAATGTTTGTAAAACCATAATAAATGAAAGAACATTTTTGCACACCATGCATATATCTGTACATTTTTCAGATAATTACAAGACTCATTTTGTTTCATTGCAATTTAGGACGGAACTAGCTTAGCAAAACCTATAATTTTAAAAGGATAAAAAATGCTCGCAAGGAACTTCAAAAAAGCCAGAAGACTGAAAAGAATGTTCTGAAATACCAAATCAATAAATCACTGAAACTATGTGTAAAATATGGAAAAAGAATTTTCTGTCGAGGAAAACTAGAACAAGCTGATCATTAATGGCAGTGAGTAGCATTATAAAGTGGTGTAAAGTAATTTACGTTCTAAAGAAAGATGGTCTAAATATTGATATAATAAAAATATACTACTGTTTAAATAATGTTAGGAGTAAAATTTCGTATTATGATGAGCAATTAAAATTATGAGGATTTTATAATTTACACTGAGTACCTTGCTTACTTTGTTACATTTATATGATCTGGTCATTGAAAAAACATTTATACATTTTAATATTTGTAAAATAAAATATCTGGTGTTTGAATCTCAACTCGAATTCATCATATATTTTATAATACAATTTGCATACCATTATTACATTTTCCAAACACAAGTTAGATCTTGCCATAAAATGACTAAGTTGTCAAACTTGATAAAATAATATGCTTAATAAATTAACTATGTTGATATGATTAAAAATGTCAAATGAATTGGTGAAACAATACCAGCACATTGATGAAAAGATAAATTATGTATATAAATAAATTAACTAAAAGTTATGTTATTTATGTATTAGCTGGTGAAAAACAAATGTATGTATGAACTGTAGTTAATGTTCTTGTTAAAACAGCAAGCACAGGACTTAATTAAATGGAATGTGAGTGTTGTGATCATAATAAATACCAGATGTAACTCTGATGGAACATATAAAATACCTGAATGGGGCGAAACATATAAAAATTGGTAGCAACAGTTTTGAAAAATATAGTGTTTCCTCAAAAGGCAAAATTTGTTGGAGAAGATTTTAAATCTGTATCATAAGAAAGTGATACAATCATCCATAAAGGATACTCAAATTATAATGATTTAAAGAGAAATATGTCACTAGTCAATAGCAATATTTATATAGACTTATTTTTATAGAATATTTTCTAGTCCCAAAGGCCGAATAGAAATATACTGGAGAAAATGTTTGACTTGAAGACAATAAAATTTTGTATCACAAAATGAAAATTGAGGGAGTGGTTGCATAAGAACAATGTCAGTTTTTGTGATGCCACAGAATACTTTGATCTTAACCCTATCAAAATATTGTAGGGAATTATCTAAAATATAAATAAAATATACTCATAGAGCAAAATAATTTTAGTAACAATTTTAAATTTATAAAACATAAGTATGGTATTGCACGAAATTTGGTTGAGAACTTCATTTTAATTTCATTGTCAGCAGATATAAATGTCATTACTTATAAAGCGGGGATTCGATTATTATTTTGGAGTAAAAACTACGTTTCGAAAAATTAAAGTTCCAATTTCCTTTATAGTAAAAGCAGTCTTGAAATAATTTTGTATAAAATTCAATAGCAGTACAATTTAACAAATAAGATACCTTTATGAATGTTCATGAATGTTTCTGTTGAAAATGAATATGTTTTTTCAATTCACTTTCATAATAATAAAATGTTTTGGTTTTAAATTTGCCGATTTTTTTCAGCAGTGGTCTAATAATTAAGCCAAGCAGTCGTTCCTTCCTCTTCATATGTTGAAAATTATCTTGTTTCCTATAAGAACTTACTCTGTAAATTTTACGGATTTTCTTTGCATTTCAATAATTCGAAATGCTATCATGCAAATTGCAATCGATTATTAAAATTTCCAGTTTTCTACAATACATACCTGCATAACATTTCATAAAGTGGGACTTTCAAACGTTTTGAATTTAATGTGTTTACACAGCTAACAATATTACCGAAATCGTTTGAAATGTGTTTAGGAGGATTTAAAGATTCTCGTTAAAATCTCTAAATTAGAAACAGAAAATAAAACTGATTTTGTTATGATTTAGTATGTGATAGTAAAAATTAATGTAAAATATTAATAGAGAGTATACGAGATTAGTTTCTTACACTTTAAATTCAGTTTTCCATTCCACTCCGTTGTAATCGATTTATTTTTGAACTCTGGGGACTGGCATTATGTTGTTCAGAGCTCATTCAAGCAAGTCATTTGATATATTATCAATTAGAGTGATACAATTAAGCCACTTCAACAGTCAACCACTAATCATAACGAGATTCTGCATATTTTCTAATTAGAAACTATTCTATTAAGATGTGATGTGAAATCAAGTTTCAATTTCCAAATAATTCTGTATATGTGTGGTGAAAAAACATAAAATTGAGTTTACCATTTTTAAAGAATTTTGTAGATTAAATAATTAATCTAAATAAAAGTGCTCGTGAATCGTAATATTTTTACATTGTTATCATGACCACAAAACCCTCCATTACTTCTTTGCGCGAGTCCCTTAACATAATCATTAAATTAAAACACTACACATTAAAATCCACATTTTAATATTTGAAATAAATTATCATTTATTCACACCTCTATCTTATGATTAAAATTATACGAATTTATTAACAAACGCTTAAGGAGGAGTAAAGCACTGTGTGAGACTAGGATTTTTGAATCTTATTCGAAAGATGAAATATTGACCGAACATACATGAAGATTGGCGCATACCTCTCTATTTCGGGTCTGTAGCTCATGATGACTGTCAACATTTCCGATACTTTTCTGACATTTGGAGCCAGACCCTCATCTTTTCTATAATATTAACAAAACTCAAAATAAATCACGATACTCTCTGAATGACACTGCTTGAAATCACGACTCTCTCTGAATAACACTGCTTGAAATCACGACTCTCTCTGAATAACACTGCTTGAAATCACGACTCGCTCTCTTCAACTCTTGAATAATCAATTTTTATACCCGTTGACTTTCCTCCTTGTAGCAGCATTATTTGACCTGGGATTCAGATCCGCCCTCTTTCCTCTCATTGGATGCTCCTCAATGCGATGTCGCATCTTTGCATTATTAACTCTTTTAGTTTCCCATGAAGCTTGGCCCTATGATCTTTTGGCACAACAAACCTGCAATTTTTGTGACGTGTATGGTCATATTTTTCCGAGCTAAGACTGTTATAAAACGATGACTAAAAGTCTATGCTTTGTTTTGTCGTTAACATCAAAAACTGCACATGGTGCCTCCTGGTCTCACAATATACTTCTTAATTATTAGATAAATAACATTTTTAATTTATATTTTTAAAATTCTACTATAAAATTAATTTCCTCAATTTTTATATTGTTCTGCAGAATGGGTCATTGGTATTTTGCCCGTACAGCCATCTTAACAAGATATGGAACATAATTTAGCCATGCAAAAGTTACAAAATCAAATACATATAGGTAATTTAGAATAGAATAGACAATCTTAAGAAATATGTCTTATGAATTACGATCGATTTTATTTTTACATTTTAGCAAGGATATTCTAGAAATTATTCATTTATACGTTATGTAAAGCTTGAGTCCAATAACGAAAACCCATACAATAAAAAATTCATTTATCTTTTATCATTTTTCTGTTTCACTTCATCATAACGAATTTAAATAGGACCGTATTTTATCGCTAGTTAACTTAATTAGCAGGAGATTTATTAATATTGCATTTCACATTTTGTATTCCCTCAACATGTGCAAAACTAAAAAACAAAAGTATGTTTAAGGAATTGATCTAAACTAAGTAATACATATCTAAAACATTTTCTTTCAGACAATGAGGATCAGCCCTAAAAATACTCAGATAAAAAAAAGAAATATATATATATATATATATATATATATATATTAGAAATATGTAATAATAAAAATTCAAGTAATATAAACATCACCATAGAAGCAAAATCACGGCCATAATCCAGATAAGAGAAGAGAACAACACCAGCCCAAATTCGATGATTAGTCAGAATCAAATTCCTCCTCCGGTCTGAGTATTTAACTCTAACTAACCCAAACACATGATTGTTTCAGATAGAGCAATAGTACATAACTATAAATACTCTAACTCAGACTACAGGCATCAAAAAATGAAAATAGGAAACATTATGGGCATTTGCATTACCATGCGCGGCATGAACACTTCTTCTTCTTTCATCATGTGTATACACGATCAACCTCAACAGCTTAAATTATCTAGAAGCACCGTAATGAACAAGACGAAATTCTACCAAGGAGGCAGTACGAAAGTTCACAGTAATATTCCCAGATCCGTCCAGTGAGTGAGTCTAAGCAAGAGACCGGACAAGCAATTCAGAGTATGAACAACCCAAATACGCAATTCTGAATATGAACATGAATCAAAGATAAAAATTCTTACTAAACAAGTAATTCATAGGAAAACTGGATAAACGAGAATGCCACTATACACCATTATAAGGGCGCTCAAATCGTAGTTTCAATACTGGCAAAAGTTACAGATTTTTAGCGAGAATAAAATTCAAAACATTAATGACAATGCATCTGATTTTCCGATTTTTTGATTTTTCTAATTTTTTTTACTTAGTTTATTATTTTCATTTTTATTTATTTATATAATTAATAAATAATTATATATAACTTTTTTTTATGTTAGCCACTATAATTGGAAATATTTCTAGGATATATATATATATATATATATATATATATATATATATATACGAGACGGATATATATATATATATATATATATATATATATATATATATATATATATATATATATATATATATATATATATATATATATATATAGGGATACGGGTTAATGTGATCAGTGATCATCAGTGATTATGAGGGCCGACGTTATGCTATGATTTATGTGAACAAGGAGTAATTGGTAACTTCACACACACATATAATTAGTAATTAAAACTTCGGAGTAGGTAGCACATGACTTTATATAATGCAATTATTTACTTCCTTCACGTTGAAAAATATAATATCTCAGGAACAATGGTTGTAACGATGAATAGTAAATTTGGAGCAACTATTTTATCCAACTATTTCGAAGTACCCGATTATATTCCGTGCCCCTTTAAAATGGCAATTATTAATGTTGATAGCAACCACAACACAAAATAGAGTACATACATTAAAATATTTTAATAATTCAAAAATGTGGTGTCATTTCTGCTAACTAAGAGTCCTTTTTACTTTCCCTGCAATACATGGTAATGTATAGGGAAAGTATTGAAACCATGCCGAAAATCGAAACTCGAGTTTTCGACGGATATACACGTTTCGACACCTCTAGAATACGGAACACCATATTTAGCGTGATGTCTGTGTGTGTCCTTGTGTGTCTATCTATGTGTCTGTCTGTGCAGATTTTTAACCACTCTAACTCAAAAACTAATAGACCGAATTTCATAAAATTTGGTAGGTAAATCACTTGGATGTGACTCTGGTGCTGGGTAGTTTTTGGTACTATTCGGGATAAAAGACTCCCACACCTATTTTTGCGAAATTTGCTTGTATCCACTCTAGCTGAAAAATTAATGGATCAAACTTTATAACAATTGGTATATAAGTCACTTGTGAGTCATTCTGGTGCTGATTAGATTTTGGTACGATTCGGAAAAAATAACCTGCCTTTTTTAGCGAAATGTCCTGCAAAAATCGCCAAAATCTAAAATAAAATACTACTTACGCTCAAATATATCAATTAAATGCCTGTTTTATACATAATGCTTAACAGTGAGAAGAATAAGACCAACCTCATTACACTATGGCTAGCCGTTCTCGAGATTTTTTAGTTTTTCTGCATTTACGCGGCGCCACAGATGAAAAAATCTGATGTGAGCAGCACATGACTTTCCCTGCACACTTATATTCACGTTCTCTTTATTTTAATTAAATTAAATTCACTTTTAATTCAATTTTCGTTCTCATTTGAAAACTGGACTTATTTTCAAAGGTGGAGTAGAGAAAAGAATAAAAAACTAAAATATCACGAGAACGGCTAGTCCTAGTGTAATGGGGTTGGTCTTATTCTTTTCTTCGTTAAAAAGTACGTATTAAACAAGCATTTAATGGATATATTTGAGCATCCGTAGTTTTTTAGTTTAGATTTTGGCGATTTTTGCGGGCCATTTTGCAAAAAAAAGCAGGTTATTTTTTTTTCAAATCATATCAAAATCTACTCAACACGAGGTTGTCCCATAAGTGCTTTATCTACTGAATTTTGTGGAATTCGGTCCATTAGTTTTTCAGCTAGAGTGAATACAATCTTTTGCGGGCCATTTCGCAAACAAAGGAGGGTTCTTTTATCCCGAATCGTACCCAAAACTAATCAGCACCATATTCGCCCACAAGTGACTTACCTATCAAATTGTATGAAATTCGGTCAATTAGTTTCTTAGTTAGAGTGGATACAAAATCTGCACAGACAGACACACAGACATACAGACACACACACAGACGTCACGCTAAAAATGTTTTTTTTTCGCATTCTAGAGGTCTCGAAACGTGTAGATCCGTCGAAAACTCGAGTTGCGATTTTCGACATGATTCCAATTATTTCCCTATACATTACCATGTATTGCAGGGAAAGTAAAAACGCCCAGTTACCAACTGAGAACAAAAATTGAATTAAAAGTGCCCATTCAATGTCATTTTAAATAATTGTGGGTGTTATTTTGTGCAATTAAACTGTTGTGCAAGCCGTTCTCGAGATATATTAGTTTTTTTCGCAATTTTGCTATGCCGATTTGGAGTCCATAATTTATGTGCGTTATTTAGTGCAATTAAACTAAATTTAATGAATTATTAATAATATAAAGAGACAATGAATTTGAGTCAGCAGCGAAAGTCATGTGCTGCCCACAGCAGATTTTTACTTTCCCTGCAATACATGGTAATGTATAGGGAAAGTATTGGAATCATGCCGAAAAGCGCAGCTCTAATTTTCGACGGATCTACACTTTTCGAGACCTCTAGAATACCAAAAAAATATTTTAAGCTTGACGTCTGTGTGTGTCTGTGTGTCTGTCTGTGTGTCTGTGCAATGTATGTATCCACTGTAACTCACAAACTTATGAACCGAATTTCATAAAATTTGGTAGGTAAGACCCTTGGATGCCACCCTGGTGCTGATTCATTTTTGATACAATTCGGAAAAAAAGAACCCGCTTTTTTGCGAAATGGTCCGCAAAAACTCATGTATTCACACTAGGTGAAATAAAAATTAACCAAATTTCACAAAATTCGGTAGATAAATCACGTGTGGATACTCCGGTGCTGATTAGATTTTGGGACGATTCGGAAAAGAACAATCTGCCTATCTTTACGAAATGACCCGCAAAAATCGCCAATATCTAAAAAAAGACTACGTATGTTCAAATATATCAATTAAATGCTTGTTTTATGCGTAATTTTTGACGAGGAAAAGAATAAGGACAACTCTATTACTCTACGACTAACCACCTTTCTGGTAGGTCGGATGGTCTGGGTCTCAACAACAACAACAACTCTACAACTAACCGTTCTCGAGATATTTGAGATTTTTCTCATTTTTTATGCCGCCTTTGGGAAAATGTCCAATTTCCAAATAAAAGAAGAAATTGAATTAAAAATGCAAATTTTGTGTCATTTTGTGCAATTAAACTGAATTAAATGAGTTCTTAAAGAAATAAAGAAAAAATGAATGAGTATGCAGGGAAAGTCATGTGCTTCCCACATCAGATTTTTACTTTCCCTGCAATACATGGTTATGTATACGGAAAGTATTGGACTCATGCCGAAAATCATCGCAAATCGAGTTTTCGACTGATCTACATGCTTCGAGATCTCTGGAATACGAAAACACTATTTTTGTCATGACGTCTGTGTGTGTGTCTGTGTGTCTGACTGTCTGTCTGTGTGTCTGTCTGTGTGTATGTGTGTCTGTGTGTGTGTCTGTGTAATGTATGTATCGACTCCAACTCAAAAACTGATGGTCCGAATTTAATAAAATTTGGTAAGAAAGTCACTGGGGTGTGATCCTGGTGCTGATTAGTTTTTAGTATGATTCGAGATAAAATAATCCGCCTTTTTTTGTGAAATGACCTGAAAAAATTGCATTTATCCATTCTAGCTGAAAAACTAATGGTCCAAATTTCACAAAATTCGGTAAATAATTCGCTTGTTTGTTACTTTGGTGCTGATTAGCTTTTGATCCGATTAGGAAAAAAATAGCCTGCCTTTTTTTGCAACATGGCCTGCAAAAATCGTCAAAATCTAAAATAAAAACTGTGTATACTCAAATATATCCGTTAAATGCTTGCTTAATTGATTCGTAATTTTTAACGAAAAAAAGAATAAGACCAACCCCATTACACTAGGACTAGCCGTTCTCGAGACATTTTAGTTTTTTCGCATTTTCTCTACGCCACCTTTGAAAATAAGTCCAGGTACCAAATGAGAACAAAAGTTGAATTAAAAGTGAATTAATTTTAATTAAAATAAAGATAATGTCGATATAAGTCTGCAGGAAAAGTCATGTGATGCCCACATCATATTTTTTATATTTTAACTGTATGATATGCCGCCAGTCTGTGACATCATATCATCAAGATGGCGATTTCGCTAAATTATTCTCCATGTTCGTCAAATTCATCGACAGACGTTCCACACAGATGTAGAGAAGAGTTTTCTTATATATGAATGACTATTGCCGAATTGTGTGTCTAAAAACACAAAACTATTACACAAGTATCTTCTCTCCTGAATGGAACAAACTAGATCCACAAAAATGATGCTGACAAAATTATCGCTTAATTTTACATATGAAAAGTGAACATATATCGCAATAGTCAATACTTTTATAAAATTTTATGTAATATTTTTGAAAAATGTATTAGGAAAACGCACAATATCTTGAAAAACAGTTCCTGTTAGCCTCTTACTGTTTACGTCATTCATTTTTCTAATTACCTACTAAATAATAATTCACATAACATTATTAAAGGGTGTGTTTTTTTAAAGATTTTTTGATAATTTATTCGAAAATTTGGGAGTCATCGGAACATTCGATTGCGTTTAAAATCAATAAGCTTCCAGTATTCTCCTTTTGTTATTAATATGTGAAACAGATTTCGTTGGATACGGTCCCACTCGTTCATGAGATATCGTTATCACATACACACACACAAACAGAATTTACCTCAAAAACGTTCTTTCCGAATTCAGGTATGCTGGAAACACGCTTTCTGCCAAAAAGGCTAATTCACATTTTCGACCCCGTCACAATATTGTCTCTGCACATTGAACTATGTATATAGTGAAAGTAATTATTAGTCTAATAGAATCAAATGAATGAATTCGGGTAAAATATCTGTGGCAATATAATGAATTCTGTTATGGTACTATGAACTTAATATAACAACTTAAAATTTTGACACCAAAAATACCCAAATTATGAATTAAATCGCCGTTGAATTCAGAAAATTATTTACATAATTTTATGAGCAAAATATATGAGAAAATCGAATAATATCTTCAAATTTATACCATAAAATTTTGCTTCCAAAGAATGGTTTCATTTTTACAGTCCGAATAAATTATTTTATGAACGCATAACGTACAAATGCGTATAACTTCATCATAATGTTTGTTGAGTTACCATTTTGCTAAATATATCGCCCTTTGAGTAATTATTTGCGCCAATTAAATATTTCTTTAAGTTAGTCAGGCTGCTATCCCACTCATCATTTTGATAAATTTTATTAGCTTTTCTTGTTGCAATAAGAAAAGAAATTTATTTTTAAGGGATTTAAAATTTATCGTAAAGCAATAAAGCTGTTTTACGATAATCATATCATAGATATCTAAATTGCTAGAGTGCACATTACGTGTTATTTCGAAGATCAATTCGTAACATTTTTGTTGGTGCTAAGCCGTATATCCTGTTATCGGCTCCAGTTAAAAAAGTAATCTTCTGATGAGAGAAGTATTAAGAAAATGTACCGATCTAAAGTAGTGTAAATATGAGAGAAATATAATCACCTGATGTAGCCAGTATGCTTTGTAAGAATTGTCTGTAAGAACATATAAAGCGGAACATAGCAAAAACTGGACTGAGCTTGTTTGTTGGATAAAAATTGGCGCAAAGTTCCCGCAAAGGCTTTATAAACATCAAGAACTTACCAATATCGATAGCTTTAATTTAAAATGTCATTATAAATTAAAGATTATTTTTGCAATAAGAAAATAAATGTATTTTTAAGGGAATTGAAATTTATCGCAAAGCAATAAAGCTGTTTTACGATAATCATATCTTAGAGATCTAAATTGCTGGACTGTACATTACGTGTTATTTCGAAGATAAATTAGGAACATTTTTGTTGGTGCTAAGCTGAACATCCTCCTAGCGAATGCAGTTGAAAACTAATCACCTGATGAGAGAAGTATTAAGAGAATGTAACGATCTGTAGTAGTGTAAAAACGAGAGAAATATAATCATCTGATGCAACTAATGCGTCTTGCAAAAATTGTCTGTAAGAACATTTAAAACGGAATTTGGTGAGCCTAGCTAAAATTGGACGGAGTTTGTTTGTTGGATACACATTGGCACAAAGTTCCCGCAAAGGCTTTATAAGCATCAAAACCTTATCAATATCGATAGCTTTAATTTCAAATGTCATAAGAAAATATAATTTGTACTCTGGTCATATATTATATAACTTTAAAGGTGGATCTTTAGTAAAGCAAATGTCACACAAGTAGCATAATGATAAATCGTTTCGGAAGAAACATAGGAAACAAAATTATTTTTCTATTCTCGTGTAAATCACATAATTTTTAATGCTTAAATAAAAATGTCAAAATCATTGTAGAAACTCACAAATAATGCTACTAGTTCATGTGAATAAAAATTTTACTTATCACATATGTTCTGTTATGCTGTTTCGTCACATAAGTCAAGTTAAACATAACTATATCTAAGAAAAACTTATTACGCGTTTGTAATTTTTGTTGAGTATTAGAGCATTTAATAGAATACTAGCAGCATACCCTTTTTTCGTACGGAGTATATAATATAAATAAACTTAAAATTCACAATCATGTGAAAATTCCTATAGTATATTAAATGACATTTTTAATCAAAATATTATGTTAAAATATTTATTACAATGCTCCTAAAAGGAAGTTTAAGAATCTCTGTTCTCGCTATACAAAATTATCTTCACCGGCAGATCTAAGAATAAAATATCCTGGCCCATTTTGTAACCAAATTGAAAAAAAGGGAATTTAATCAATATATGTAAAATGAAGGCATTAAAATTGTATGGGACCCGTACTACTTATATAAGCGAATATTGAAAGATATAACTTGTATTAGTGCATTACATGTAATTGTGCATTACATGTAAATTGAAAATATCAATAATTGACTTCAATATATGCCAGAATGAAAGATATTATTATTGATATTTTCAAGTTATTATGCAATTGCTTTATTACGACAAAAATTGTTTAAACTCATATACTGTACGTTGTGCGAGTAATCTTCTGCAAATACACGGGTATGTCGTCTAATCTACGAGAATAAAAGTAAGACAGGTATATTGGCATATGTTTTTATATATATTGGCATATATTAGAATCAATTACGACCTTCCGGTATAAACTACTAACACACTGGCACGGTCTACTAACACACTGGCATATTTTTTAATCTACGACAATATGAGTAGTACGGGATTGCATATCTTGATTCAATTCTTTTTTTTTTGCAAATTTGCTTACAAAAGGGGCCAGCATGTTTTATTCTTCAGATCTGCCCGTGAAAATAACTTTGCATAATGAGAACAGATATTCTTAAACTTCTCTTAAGGAGCAATAAATTTAATATTTTAGCATAATTTGCACATGATTGCGAATTATAAGTTTCTTTATATTACATACTCCGTACGAAAACGGGTATGCTACTAGTACAATATAAAAGCTTAAAAATGTCAAAATAAATAAAAGTTATGTACGCAGTCCGCAATTAATATAATTAAAAGAAAAATCAAACCGTTCTTTTCTAAAATATATTTTATATCCATTTATTTATTATTCAAATCGGAACAATGATAATTAAAATGAATCGACAGATTTAATTTTTAATATAATTGCGTTTCTGAGCAACATGATATAAGATAGAATCTTCCTCATAAAATGCATTAAATAACCTTTTTGATTCCTTTATACTTTCCATTGTTTGCTTGTGAAAAAGTGTGAGAAAATGCTTTTGAAAAATAAACCATGGAGTTAAATTTTCCATTTAAATTCATGTTTCAAACAATTCATGCTTTCAGATAGTGAATAATTTGCGTAAAAATCCTTCATCAAACTCAGAAATAATGTTTTAATTCACGTTGACGTTTTAAACAAACGATTTTCGTCCTTTCTGTTTGGATAAACCACGGAGTTAGAGAGTAGAACTCCTAGGAAAAAGTTCCGTTTTCAAATTATATCTCGATAACCTCTGATCTTAGAAACCCGAAACATGGACAAATTGTATGGGGGGTGGGACTATTTCAAGGTGACTCACAAAATTTCATTAAATTCAGTTCAGACGTTCTCTCGTGATAATGTTACAACCGAAAGTTCCGTTTTTTACTAATATCTCGAGAACTACTGGACGTAGAAACTCAAATCATGGACTAAATTTTAAGTGGGGCTATTTCCAGGCTATCCACAAAATTTCATCAAATTCGGTTCAGCTGTTCTCCGTGATGACGAAACACACAAACAGACAGACAGACAGATTTTCAATTTTATTTATATAGATTAGTAATTTATATTTGTAGCAAATTTTGTACATAAATTTATTGGGTATAATATTATTTAGCCTTATTTGTAGTGCATTTTGCAGGGCATTTCTTTTAGCATTATTATAATCATTTTATCATTCGCGATGTGTGCATCTAAGGTAGAAAATGAAATAATTACGAACCCCTATCTTAACGTTGATTAAATTATATTATATGCTAACACATATCAGTGAACTGAAAATAAATCTTTTCAAAACTTTATTTTCTCAGCATAAAAAAATTGCATTAATTAACCATTAAATAATTTTTATTCTTAATCACTTGTAAAGGATAAACTTATCTATATCTTAACATTAGAAGGTAATGTACATCTTTAGCGAAAAGCATATTTTATTTAGCTCAGATACAATATATCTTTAAAAAAGCTCAGTAAAGTACTTTCGAAATTTTTACTATAAATATGTTGCAGTTTAATCCTTATATGGCAGGACATTTATTTCGCTTTAGTTCCTAATATTACTATCATGAATCATGTGTCTAATACTCTATTATTGCCAAATGGCAACGGGAAGTTTTACAGAATGACCAGACTACTAAGAACCGTGGAACCCTTTAATACTCAAAAACCGCACACACACAAGTATTATATATATATATATATATATATATATATATATATATATATATATATATATATATATATATATATATATATATATATATATATATATATATATATATATATATACTCCGATTTACAGCGCCGTATTCACACAAATCGTTATGTTATCGACATAATTATATAGTTTCTATTTTGCCACTATCGTAAAGATTAAAAAAATATATTTTAATGGAAGTTTAAGCAGAATTAGTACTCTCACTAGTTGAATTTTTGTGAATTTTTAAATATATATATACATATATATATATACTTTTCGTGCGTTTTAAATATCTATTGGGCGATATAAAAAATGTAGCACCATCGAACGTTTCTAATTTAACATCAGCTCCAAAAATATCACAGACTACTCAGAAATAATTATTGCATAAACAATTACGATAACATTCATTATTGCATTATATATATTATTGTATTAATATGTCATATGTATTAACCCTTGTAATATGTATTATTAACTAAAAGAAAATATGACCTACCTTGTTTAATCCATATTGGCAGTAAAACAATATGTAAAGCGATAACATTCACAAAACTTTTCATGTTGCTTTATAAATTTTGTTATTTCTAACTTTCTGTTAAATTTTATAGTCTAAAATTTATCCAGATGCTTGTTGTACGTTAAGTAAATTTTTCTAATACCTCAATACAATCGATTTGATAATATTGTCTAACATTAATTTAATATAAATATGATATTTATTTAGACAAACTCTTATTTATAAATCACATCAATCGACAATTTTCGTATCACACATTTCATTAAAATTCCTAATTTCGCCTAACTTTCTAAATTATTTATCTTACACTAAAACGTTTTATCACAGACTTTTGATCATTCAACAGATATTATAGTATATTACTATGCACAATTGTCACCAAATATCCCACCAATGAAATGTCAGCAAATATATAAGACATTCATAGAATCACAGAATCGCAAAATATCATTTTGCATATTAAAATCGACCACGTTGTCCTCTTTATTCATGAGTTAAATTTCGCACATCCAATCGCAATGAGAACTTCTCCGAGTGTGTGCCGGTCTCGCCGGAGAAGCGAATATTAAAGGGGCAGAGGCGCAAGGAATTGTGGGATTCTGTCATCGTAAAAATTCTTCCTAAAGAAGCAGCGGTGCGTGGGAATACAGGGTTTTGGCGGAATTTTCTTTGCATTGGCGGGATGTCGAAATTGCGCTACATGAAAGAGACAGATTTCGTAGATCTTGATTTTCCTTTGTGTCCATTTCTAGGCGTTTTATCAATTTTAAAGGTCACAATAGTGTTTGAATGGCCTTATTTTTGCTTAATGCATTACAAATATGAATGAACTATTATAACATATGTTAGATGATGAAAGTTTTGAAAAATGATTTTATTTTATTGTATGGCAAGTTTATATAAATCTTATTTCTTTACAACGGACGAACCATACGAAGGCTTGCACGAACCATAACATCTGAACTATACATATGTGGTTATTATTCTGAGAAATAATTATTATATGATACATGGTATAATACACATTATAAAGAGCACATTATACCTAATCTTATACTGTAAAGTCTCACACAACCGGGTTGGTATACTATCGCCATATCCGAGTCCTACCCAAAGTACTTGAAATTTATTTTCGGTTGAAAAACAAATATTAAGAATTACCTTATGACTACATGCAATGAAGTCTAATACTCAAAATCATATTTAAGATATTTCATCAAAATTAATAAATCTAATTTTATTTAAATCGGTGTCATTGCTGGTCAGAATATCGAACTAGACTTGTTTGTAAACATATTCTTATGCTGTTTCTTTAAAATAAATTATAACATCGGAACAAAAATTAATTAATATTTGTAAGAACATTTTTAATAATGGATCAGATGTAACTCGCAGCAAAATGTGGGATATCTGTAATTAAGGTTTGTACAGGAAACTGCGTTATACTTATGTTGCATGATTGTTAACTTTTTAACATGGATTATGGACTGCTATTCACTTATCACATTAAACTAACCACTACGATGTAACTATCAATTTTTACCGAAAGAATTGATATAATTTTCAAAAAAATAATATTTTATGTTCTTAAAGATTTTGTAATTACATTTGTGACATATATATGATTCTAAAAGTATTAAAATGGTAAATACTTGTTTCCTAATTTTAGCCCGAGGTTTCTGTACGATATCAGTTAAATCTACTGCAGTATTTTCCCCGCTTTATCCCATGAAATTTTCTATATTAAGTACAAGTTAAATCCAATATTTTAAAACGACGCATTTAGTATATACATATAACTACAATAACTTCTGATCCGATAATTTTTATGACTTTTTCTTCTGGCAGTAAGTCTGATTCCGGGGAATATTCTGATGTGTGTCTTATCATCTTATAGTGGTGAATATCAAGTAGTGCTGAATAATAAAAATTGAAAGCTTGTTCTCGTCTATCTATTTATCACGAGCATTTATAAGAAGAAAGAGCCCAAGAAAGAGCAAACATTTTTTACAATTTATTTGACTTTAGTAAATTCGATACTTATAATATTATTTATAGAGCTAACGTGTTTTTGAAATTTTGTATGAAATTAATATATAATATGAAAATTTTAAAATATGCTTCCAGTTCAGGTATCTTTCAAAACACATGAACAACTTCAATAGAGCCCTTTTTAATATATATTTTTTCATTAAATTATGACATTTTCTATTTATTGTAATACACCTACTAGTAGATCAAATTTTATGCTTTTTTTCTAAATGTAATGATAACTTATAGTTGGAATGTGGCCCAATGAATTTACATATCACTTGTACGAAGCTTATCGGAACGTATTTTTGATTAAAATATTTGATATTTTAATCTGTATAAATTATTTTTCAGTTTTATCCCGAGCAACGTCGTTCATTTCTGATAGTCTTATATACGCTACATGATTATCATACTGAGTAGGTCAAGAATTCATAACATGATGGTGTGGAAACATAGCCTTTACCATAGAAGATGCCAAGTTGGTGAGAGGTACATTCTTCTAATGTGAGTCCTGTGACTTTTGAAGAATCTCACAATTTTCTCTAAAAACGCCGATTCAATCGACGATTTTCTTTCTTCTTTATTGAATTTAATTCAGCAAAAAAATTTTTATCGCAAAATTAGTTTCGATTTTTCATGTGATGTATCCCTTGGGTTTGTTGAACACTGGTACACCGCCGTGTGTAAATTGGTGTCCCATGGCAAAATATATGAACATATGGTAAATAGTCAGTTAAGTGCCCAACCTTTTAGACATTAGAACTTTATTTTCTTTTCAGCAAGAACCATTAAAAATTAAATTTCCTTTCAGCAAGAACCATTAGAATTTAATTTTCTTCAATGTTACTTCCTTTCGACTCTTTAATTATACTTCTAATATCAAATTCAAAAATCATCTTAACGAAAAAATCATTAGAAACCAGAAAATTAAGTGGTGATTACTTAACGAACGACATTTAATCTCCTTACAAAAAGGCATCATATCCTTTAACCCTCCTGTAAAATACATATCTATTCCTTTCATATAATCAATTCGACGTTAATTATATCAAGAAACTCATTCTTCTATGATCATATTATATTTACTAGAAGTTTGAAAGGGACTTTAACCATCTTCTGGACTCTAATCTAATTTCAATCCATGAGTCCTTTCATATAAAAAAGAAAATATCAATTACTCCCAATTTTGGATTAGTGACATATGCGACGACTCTTCCTTAATTATGAAAATGTGTAAACTGATACTGCAACGATCATAAACTATATACTTAATCCATCGTTACCCAATGCTAAGTATTAATAGCTATCAAACGTACATCATTTTAACCATAAATTAATCAAACCTAGTTTAATAGTTGTGCCATGTTTGCACTATTGTTAATTATGGAAGAACATTTGATGTTTTGTTTCACGCTTTACTTAAACGGATGATTGAATTTCTTAAAACTATTTTACTTTCGTTATATACATATTATAATGTACATAGAAAGGATTGTGTCAGAGTCGAAAATTCGACTGCAAGTTTCAGACGGGAGAGCACATTTCAAGTATCCCGGAACACAAATCAGGCGTTTTGAGGTGATGTCCGTGCATGTGTGTACATGCTTGTGTGTTTGTGTTAATGAGGCTGCGGATACGATAACTCACGAACAAATGAAGCGATTTGAACTATATTTTGTAAAAATATTACAATCAGTACACACTGGCAGCCTACCCGACAACACATTTAATTGCTGTATACCTTTGGATCAGTTGTGTGGTCTGGGTGTTCAAGACTGGAAGCATGTTGTTTTTAAACGCAATCGAATGTAGAGAACTCCCTGAAATTAAAAAAAAAATATCAAAACTCAATTTTCATCTTTGAATTACCATTTCGTATGTAGTTCTTTATCAGGAAAATGATGACAAAAACTTTGGAAAGCTAGCATGAACGTTTTCGAGATATTGCACATTTTTTAAATAAATGTATCAAAAAATCACATACAATAATAAACACTATTAATTCTTGCGACTTATTTTCACTTTTCATATGTAATATCCTGCGATAACTTTGTAATCATCATTTTCAAGGATCTAGCTTGTTCCATTCACGAGAGAATATACTTTGACTAATCGTTCTGTATTTGGGCACCATTAGTCATTTATCTACTAAGAATAACCTAGTTCACCGTCCATAACGCTTGGGGAAATTTTGGCGTTGAAATTGGCAGAATAACGCTAATTTGGCGAGATCTTTTAAGTGTTACCAAATTGAAGAAATTATCGCCACATTGATAAAAATGATACTGAAATGGAAAATTTGGCGGGGTGTCACAAACTTGGCATGTTTTTTAAATATTGCCAAATTGACGAAAATGTTGCCGAATTGATAAAAATGCCACCAAATTAATAAAAATGACGCTAAATAAGAGGACATTTTTTTGGAAAATTTTAATTCCACCATATAACGGGCATCCTTTCTAGTATATAAGAAATACGCTTTTCTCTGTTTCTTTTTAACACATAACTACACATATGGAGAAATTGGTATTTTATCTAGCAAAATTTCGATTACTTGGCGATATTTAGCCCCCTCCAGTTTGACGAAAATATCATCAAAAATGAAAAAATGACTCAGTGGATGAATATGACGCCTAATTGATGAATTTATTATTAAAATATTTTAATATACGAACTATATTACTTATAAGGATGCTCTCAATATTGATAATTCTTAATTTAGAGTTGAGTAAAATATAAATTAATTGGGTACGAAATGGAATTTACATGTTGTTATCTGGAAAAGCAATAAAATGAACAAATCAACATTAGAAACACTGATTTGTGGATTTTTTCATCATTTTTTAACTGTGAAAGAAGTATACATTCATTGCATTATATAAGGAAAGGTATGTGCTTCCCACATCAGTTTTCGAAGTTCCAGTTTTTAACGAATTCGAGTTTTCGACGGAAGACCCGATTTAAGCATCCCTGAACCCGAATCAAATGTTTTTGAGATAATGTCTGTGTGTGTGTGTGTGTGTGTGTGTGTGTGTGTGTGTGTGTGTGTCTCAGTAAAGCTGTGAAAACGATATTTCACGAAATAAGGTACATTCGAACGAAATTTGGTACAAAAATTGCAATCCGTAAATACTGCAAGCCTATTGTTTTTATACACAGTCAAATGTTCAGAAAATTCTACATTTTATAGTGAAATTTAGAAAAAATCACCAAAAAATCAAAACTTTTTATAAAGTTAGGTATATATTCATTTCTTATGTAATTAATTTTGTATTAGAAAACAATTTACACAAATTTTAGAATCATTCCCGAAATATTGCACATTTAAAACATATATATATATATATATATATATATATATATATATATATATATATATATATATATATATATATATATATATATATATATATATATATATATATATATATATATATATCAAAAAATCATATAAAATAAAATAATGTTAACTATTGTGAAATATGTTCACTTTTAATAAGTAATATCATGCGATAAATTCGGTTACATCATTTTCGTGGATCTAGCCATTCATGAGAAAAGATACATTGATTAATACTTTTGCATTTGAGCATCAATAGTCATTTATCTGCTATAAGAATAACATATTCCTTCGTCAATAATTCTTGGCGATATTTTGGTGAAATGTCGACACCTTGGCGACCTTTTTAAATGTTACCAACTTGATATAAATGACGTTAAATCAATGAAAATGAAGACAAATTGATGAAAGTTCAATATCTTGGAAAGAATATGAGAGAAGACCATAAGGATAACTAATTTATCCGTCCGTCAGTCCATAACGCTTTTAATTAAAAAAATAGCGGAAAATTTAGCAGACGTTCCCAACTTAGCGACTACTTCATATGTTGACACAGTTATATGTTGCTGACAAATTGATAAAAATTACACCAAGGGAGAAGCAATTTTTCTAAAATTATTTTTTCTGTTATATGACCGGCATACGAACACGTGTATAAGAAATGATCTTCTCTCTGTTTGTCTGTAACACTTGTTGATGTATTTCGAAACTTGGCAAATCATTTGGCAAAGTTTAGCCAACTTGAAGATATTTTGTCGCAGCTTGACAAAAGTATCGTCAAAATTTAAAAAATGACGCTAAATTGATGAATTATGATGCCTAATCTATAAATTAATAATTTAAATATTTTAGTATACTGACTATATCGCTTAATGATGATGCTACCAATATTGACAATTGTTTATTTAGAGTTGCTTGAAATATAAGTTAATTGGGTATTATGAAATAGGTTTACATGCTGTCTTCCCCGAAAATCGTCAAATGTGCAATTGAACAACAAAACATAGCTCCGTGGATCTGATACATTATATTTTTATCGTAACAGTAGTGAATTCATAGCATTTGTGCGCAATGAAAGTCATGTGCTACCTATATCAGATTTTGTTTTAATTTTAGCTTTTATTTTTTTAACATTTTAATCCAAAAGATATTTGAATCATTATAAATTGTAATTCACCATATATTGTGATTTCCTATTTTGATGTTTTATTTTTTATTTCTTTTATTTTATTATTACCATTTATCTTTATGCTTTAAATAAAAGCATCAGTTTTCTGTAAATCATACTCTTTGGTAAAAAAGAGTATGAGTTAAGTTATGTAAGTTAAGTCATGTTATGTAAATTTGAAGGATTGTTCCAACGTTTTTAAGAAATAAATTTTGTTAGAATGTTGATGTTGTAAATTTCAAAATCAAATTAACTTTGTCAGTAATAAGTTTTCGGTAGAAGTGCGAAAATTAGATTATTATATTTAAGTAGTGAAAATTGATTGGGAACCATTTTCTAAGATAGCTTTCGAATCTAGGGCATTTTATCATTTAAGGCAAATCCCTACGTCTTGCTAATACACTGTGCAAATAATTGCTCTGAATGACCATTTATGATTTATTAATCATGTATGTTTCATTGCACGGACAAGTAATAATTATTCTGTAGAAGTGCTAAAATTCGATTTTCGGAGTACATGTTGTTTGGAAACCGTTTTCTTTGGTAGTATTCAAATCTCGGATATTTAGCCATTTATGGCAAATTCTATGTCATTTTGTCATTTTAGGCAAATTCCGCCAACTTTCCGATCAAAGTATGCAAGGTGCTCTGAATGGCAATTTACTGTTTGTTAAACGAATTTGTTTCACTACAGAAAGATGTTCAGAGTATAACCAATTTCTTGTATCTTTATAAATATTTAATATGGCGTAACACATTAGCTGTCTTTAAAATGTAGATTCAGAAATATTTTTGTCATATCTTCGCAGTTTTATGATAGTTTTATATAAACCGTTTCATTAATATTGTCAGTTTTGTAATCAAACTAAGTAATAAGTCTTCCGTAGAAAATCGAAAATTAGATTTTCGGAGTGAATATTGTTTGGGAAACCTTTTCCAAGGTAGTATTCAAATCTCGGATATTTTGCAATTTATGGCAAATTCTTGCTGATCACACTGCTTAAAAGTTGCTCTGAAAGGTGAGCTAAGATTTTATCATTATATATTTAATTACAAGCACATAGTCAAAATCTAAACCATTTTCCATATCTTTGAAAGAATATGCCATGGCGTAAGAATTCAATGTCTTTAAAATTCATATTCAAAAACCATTTTGTTTCACAGTAGCAAGTTTTCGACAGCTTTGTTAAAATGTTTTTATTAACACCAGGAAGATAAAGTTTATTTTCAGGTTATTTTTATTTGATTCTCATACCAATCCGTTATTTTAAGCATCAAATGTATACGACGATAAAAATTATATATTTCTTCGTATTTTGGGGGGAAAGCATACGAAGAAATCGCTGTATTTTCATAAAAATGTGCATTAAAATTTTCGATTAAAAAAATTGAACTTAAATTTTTGTGTTTCCTTTTTAATATGATGCGGAGTTATTAGTTCCATGATTCAAAAATTTCTTCAAATATGATGAAATATCTTCGAGTATGTTACGGAACGACTGATTTAAAATATATTAAAATTATTTGATACTTTGGCATTTGGAGGAGTGGGTGTACTTATTAGAAATATGCAAATATTAATAGACTATATTTTCATAAGAGAACTTCAAAGTTCAGTTATGTATGCATTACAGCACCTTACCCTACAAAAATGGCAGAATAGAAGATGAAGGTATAAATTATAGGAAATATTTAAATTACTTTTCGAACATATCTGCAAAGTGTGTTTTTTAAAACTAATTAAGTTCAAGTCGAAATTAGATTTTGAAAGTTCAGATAAATTCTTCTGAATTTACTGCATAAAACTGTATCTATCGATCACAAGCCAGTACTATAGAATGTAAATTTCCAGAAACAATGATTTCATCTTTTTAATAAATGAGAATATAAAGTGATGACGCAATTAATATTGGTTAACACTCCAACTATTAATTTTCAGGACAAGAGCCTGAAATGATCCACCACCGACACAAAGTAATATCACAGCTGAAGAAAAGTTTTCAGATCTCTGCAGTTATTTTTTTTAATAAAAGTGTAATCAAAACACAGCCTACTGATATATACTCTGTAAAGGTGCCCTTGAATTTAATTGTGATAATGAATTAGTAAATGTCAAATACTTATTTTATGCTGAACAGTCCAGTGGTTAGAGCATAGGGATTGCACACGGAGGACCTGAGTTCGATTCTCTGCTCTGTCCAACCTGTCCCCGTGTTCACACAGAGTACGGAAACGTTAAATATGTAGATTTGAAAGTCCTTTCGAGAGGTTGGTGATAGGGGAAGGAGGGTATCGTCCACGTGGACATCACCCCACTGGGTTCCAATAAATATTGTAAACCATTATCCCGGACGTAGGAACAGATATATACCGTAAGCCTACGGTCTGGGTCGAAATAAATAAATAAATATACATTTTAGGCAACGAGAAGTTTTCCGATATTTTACAGAGTTCAGTGGTTAGAGCATAGGGATTGCACACGAAGGATCTGAGTTCGATTCTCTGCTCTGTCAAACCAGTCCCCGTGTTCACACAGAGTTCGGAAACGTTAAATATGTGGATTTGAAAGTCCTTTCGATAGGTTGGTGATAGGGGAAGGAGGGTACCGTCCACAGGGACATCACCCCACTGGGTTCCAATAAATATTGTAAACCATTGTCCCGGACGTAGGAACAGATATATACCGCATGCCTACGGTCTGGGTCGAAATAAATAAATAAATAAATATTTTAGGCAACTAGAAGTTTTCCAATATTTTACAGAGAACTTTTTATAATAGCAAACTTCTAATTATATAGAATATTTTGGATGTAATTATATTGCAATTGTACAGAATTGGAATTATACCGAACATTATAATTATACAGAACGTTTGGCATTGTAATTATACAGAACATTTGGAATTGTAAATTATACAGAACATTTTGGTTGTAATTACATTGTAATTATACTGAACATTGTAATTACATAGTAATGAAAATTATGCAAAACATTTGGAATTGCAAATTATACAGAACATTGTGGTTGTAATTACATTGTAATTATACTGAACATTGTAATTACATAGTAATTAAAATTATACAGAACATTTGGCATTGTAATTACACAAAGCATTTTGTGTGTTTGAGGACTCATCCGTAGGTAAACTGTTCACTTTTTGTCTTCAATTTTGTTGGTGGTATGCTTTGTTGGTGCTTTGTTGGTGCAATTTTGTTGGTGATATGTAAGTCAAAGTAAAGGCAAATCTCCCTATGCACCATATAGTCTAAGTTGTTTAGCATCTACGTTAAATACAAACTGCCTTTTCTAAACAATGTGTTCATTGAAAAGCCTAACAAATTTACTAAAATAATCCAAACAAGGCAATTCTGGGAATTATAAGTATAGACTACAGGGAGTTCTTTTTATTAATTCTTTTAATTAATAAGAAATATTCTGTATCGTACGGGTTGTTGAGGTTATTTATCTTAAGAGGACAATCCGGTGCATATTTACTGCAATTCAGACTGATCATTTTGATATCTATCCAGTTCATAACCAAATAGTCTCCCTGGAATCTAGGCAAGCGTAGGGTATTTATCGAACCCTTTTTTGGTATAAATGAAAATTTATAATATTTTACCCGTTGCTGTAATTAGGTTGGGTAGTGTAGATAGCTAGACCTTACATTTCTATTTCATGATCAACTGATAAGTAGATGACTACCCTGGACGTGTACTTAAAATATGCACGATATATTAATGAGTACAATTATAAGTAGTTTATAAACATTTATTATGTATACAAATTATGTTTTTTTAAAAATACATGAGCTACGAAAATCACATCCATAGAATCATATTCTAGGAGGAATACGATGTGAACCCAATATGTAGTATCGATCTCTGGACTCGACATTTTCATTTCATGATCAACTGATAAGCAAGTGGCTATCTTGAACAAACGCTTATAAGGTGCAAAATATATTATTCACTTTTATTGTGAGTACTTTGCGCGTATTATGTAAACAAATAATGCATTTGTAAAACTACATAAGCTACAAAAATTACATCCACAGAATCCTATTCTCGGGGGAATGCGATAGGTACCTATATATAATATAGATATCTAGTTTCGACATTTCCATTTCATGATCAACTGATAAGTAAGTGGATATCCTTGACAATATACACGATATATTATCCAGTTCTTAGAATATAGAAGATATATTATTCAGATCTTAGAATATACAAGATATATTATTCAGTTCTATTGTAAGGAATTCAGAAATATTATATATACGAATATGCAAGTGGTTATCCTGGATAAGCACTTAGAATATACACGATGTATTAGTGGGTTCTATTATAAGCAATCTACAATTATGTATTATACTAGTTGGTTCTGACCCCTGGTTGTTCCGTTCGCTCAACCCCCTTCGGGAAGCTTCGCCTCCTACTCGCTGCGCTCGCTTCATATCTATCTTTCCTAAAAATTCTACTTTTAAAAGTATACTTTCTATCCTTACTTATTTTCCGCAGGAAGGAATAGCAGGAATTTTTCTTAGCCCAGGGAATCCAAAAGCTGAATTCCTTGATAATGAGCTCGATTCGCGAGCTATTTCATGCCAAAGTAAAGTATAAATCGATAGATATTTTATTTCATCATATTTCCCTATTATTCCTCTATAAATGCACCAAATTTCACATTTTTGTATAATTCATTTTTCTATAGTTCTTGCAGTACGAGACAGAGAAATCGCTAGATGTGCCAATACGAAAAAATATAGTTCATTCCAGAAGTGCATAAAAAGCAAAATATCTCAGAAACTATATCGAAATTAAAAAAGGGGGATCCGTCCTGCAAAAGTCCACTGACGTAGGTATCTGCCTGCAAAAATTCGTGGTCTTACTATTGTTAGTCTATCCAGGACGCGAACTCGCAGCTCGAACATTTTGTCTGTGATTTTGACATAAAATATTTTTTAAACTATAATATATATCCGGTTTATTTCAGCGTATTTTCCAAGTGCACAAAATTTCACATTTTCATATACAATAGTTTTTACATATGCAAAATACATAAGCTACGAAAATCGCATCCATAAAAGCCTACTCTCTGCAGCTTTCTTTGAGTTTACTTATTGGCATCTCAGAGCACAAGATGTATGTACAGATTTCATTTATTTCCATATAAATCGAAATTACCGAACTTTATAAGCGAATGCATTAAAATCACATTTTCATTTTTATTTATGTATACATATTGGTGCAGATAAAAAGAATTTTTATTTATGTATTGAGCAAAATTCCATTAAAAAATTTCAAACACAGAAACACAAATTGGATATTAGAATTTATGCACACTTCCTACCGGCGAGCTAGTTATCAGTTTCCTGGATTGAGAAGTTTTGGGAATGCGTTTGGAGATCATTAAGAAAGCTGTAAAAGATAAACCAGACTATGTCTATGTTGTTTTTAATTTTTTAGCAACTAAATGGATTTTTTTTTTTAGAATTTAGGCCAATATTTGTCAATTTAATTTTTCATCATGAAAATTCTATTAGTTGTAATAAAAAACTAACTAAAGTAGGATGTTAAAGATATTTGAGTAAGTTTAAATTAAAGAATGTGATATACGTTTGAAAGTAATTGCTCAATTAGCAAACTTATTTTTGTAAATGTTAATTCAATGAATGAAAAATTCAAAATTTTTAAATATAAAATTAAAATGAAAATTTATGAAATACAAAGCTATACTTCAGTAGACATTTAAATGACGGATTTGCCATAAAAATTCACAGACATTATTTGCATTTTTAAATACATGTAAGCATAGTACAGTTGACTTCACAAATTGCTCACAAAATGCAATTAGTTAAAGTATAGGAATATCTAGACACTGCTTGATGAATACCATTTCTAGTTGAAATAAAAATTTAAATTTGTTGAAATGAATATGGAGAATCTAAGTCACCATATAGTGTGGACATTGTAGATTTTAAAATACATAGGAATTACAAATATGGGTATTTCATATCTCTATCACTTTAACTGAAATTATCTACAATTAGTTCATATATTGTTAGATAATATAAAATGAGATGATAAACATAATTTCTTCACTAGCTGAACAATAAGCAATTTCGAGGAATTTTCCTCTCAGATACCTCAAACAATATTGACTAATACTGAAAAATTTGTTTTAAAATAAATATTGTTAATCTTTATCAGAGAAACAATGTTAAAAAATTATATCCATCTTTATCTTCAGTAACAGAACATAAACTCCTAAAAGTTTGAAGCAAAAATCATAATAATTCAATACGCACAATGGATATAAAAGCGATTTAATTCCCTTCCAATTGCATGGTGGGAGAACTTTGAGATAAAATAGATTAGGTGTTTATTTTAAATGAATTTCACTTAATCAGCATTAGACTGCTATATTTGCTTTAATTTACTACGCCTCAGAGTTAATATATTTGTAAAAATGCTTAGACCGCAAATCGGATTCTTAGAGTTTGATTCAGGACAACTTCTTAAATGTTCTTATTACCACCAGAAAGAGAAGAAAATATATTTTTCATACTTTAGTATAAAAACCTGTATTTACTTCTATCATTACTTGCAGGATATAAATACATTTTTCCTTATATTAATAAGATCAACTTAAATCATTTACCTTTCAGAATCAGTTTTTATAAAGTTGAAATGCGTATTATTATTATACCAATCATCTACTCGTATGGCGTGAGAGCATTAAGGTACACTTTTTATAAAGACTTGAATATATATATATATATATATATATATATATATATATATATATATATATATATATATATATATATACATGTTTATTTGATTTCATAATAAATGCTTTGGAAATTTTCATAGGCTGAGCTATCGCTTTTACTTATTGGGATTCGAGAAATAATTCCCTTCAATTATTTGTTAATAATACTTTTATAAACAATTAATACACTCTAAAAATATATTTTGTAACCGTATGCAGACAAATACGTGTTTTTATCTGTCAATATATTCTCGTATTTCTATTACCTCAATACATCCAAGTTGCTAAGTTATTTCCCTCAGAACTAGTCTATTAAAAATTGAAATACAAAATACAATTATGGAGACTTGAATCTTTGATGAAAATTTTGAAAATGTGAGATTCTAGTTTAAGGTTTCTAAACTTCCTAAAATATATTTTAATGTCCTTTGGAAAGCTACAATACTAATACCAGATTATTTCTAAGACGTTTATAATATTTTAACTTTTAAAATATAATAATTATTTAGGGCAATGCTAATATTTATTAGCATAGTATTTCTTCAATATTATCTCTAGAGTAACAGTTCCTTCATTTCCATATCCCTGTTATATAATTGCCATGGCTACACATGGAAAAAAAGAAGCGTTGAAATGATCTTAGTTCATAAAAAGCGATTAGGAAATTAGGTGGTGTTATCTGCACCTGTATTTTTCATACAGCTTATTTAGGAAGCAAGTAATACTGGGAAATTTTTTTTAGCTATCATTATAAAAAATGGGACTACATGTTTAATGGAAATTTTAACTGTCGTACAGAGCTACTAATTTAGTGTACTAGGAGTATAAAATTATTAAATTATTGCAAATCTAAAAGAGCGTATGAAATCGCACACTTGCATATCATTATACAATTATTCATGAAAATATCAAGGGCCCCGATTTCAGATCAAAATGCTCAAAACGTTCAAATCCATCAAAAACTGGATTTACATTTTTGGTCTAGTGGCAATATGTCCCATATATAGAGTGGTATTCTGTTCAAAATTTGAGCTCAAACATTTTCAATATTGTTTTAACATGAAAAATCAATCTAATAATTATACTTCCTATATTCAAACTCTTCACTTTTGTTAGATGTTTAAAACAACAAAGATTCTATATTTCTTATTATACGTATAATCAAGATCAAAAGTAACACGTTTCATATCATAATCCATTAAAATTAAGTAAAAAACTTGCCTTTCCACATGTTAGATATATGTATGACATTATTATAATTATTTCTCTGTATTAAAAAAAAGTAGCTTCCGCTTCCGCTATTTGACAAATTTCGAGTTTCTCAAGATTGTCTGTCACGTAGCGCAAAATATGTAGCATAAAAAATTTGCAATTTTGTACATTTGTAGGGGAATATTAGGGAAACACGCTGATATAAACCGTTTTCAGATTTAATATTTAGGTTAGGAAATATGGAATGTCAAAGTCAAAGGAAGAGATTTTGAGTTTCGAGTTCGCGTCCTGGCCAGACTAGCAATAGCAAGAACTCGAATTTTAGGTGGAATGTACCTACATAGATAAAATTTTTCAGGATGAAGCCCGTTTTTGAAATTTCGACATAGTTAATGAGTTATTCAATTTTTTATGCACTTCTGAAGTGAAAATTGTCCTTCTCTACGGGTCAAGATTTAATTGATCGAGACGATTGATAGCTTTTTTTCTGATTGGTTTCTGCAGAAACGTCACAAAATAGACAAGGACTGAATTAATGAAGAATTAAAAACTTTAAAAGTATAAATATTTATTTCTAAGCATGAGTACAGCATTTGGAGTGCAATTTGAGTGCACTTATTCGGACAAACAAACCGAACGTTTCGCAACCATTGTTGTTAGGAATATCGGGATTCCATTGTTATATAGCACAACAATAAAATGTTTTATTGTTGTGAATATCCCTATACTGAAAACATAACATGTTTTATGAAAATTCATTAGGAACAGGCAGCAAAATCTACAGATATGACATTTTACCATTACTTCCTAATACACAAAGCTGTCGTTCTTAATAGCAGGCGGCTTAAAAGGCTTCACGATGCAGGATCAACGAGCGCCAGGAAGTAGAAGTAGAATCCTCCAAACACACGAAGCTATATTCGAAGTTGGCCAGCATAGCGATTAAAAAGCTGAGCTTGGTGAAATTGGCGAGAGTTCCGGGCGAGCATGAGACACGCAGGCAAGAAAATGCTCGAAGCGAGTAGGAAGCAAAGCCTACTGCCTCGCGAATCCAGTTACTGGGGGTGAATAAGCGACAACCAATTGATCTCAAAGCCCCGGGGGTCTGCTACGTCAAAGAGCGTCAGCGATTAGGAGGCGAAGCCTTCCGATTCGTGAATCGAGTTACTAGGTTAATGAGAGGAAAACAATGGAAAATGGAGTTCCGGGATTATTCGAGCGTCTACAAGCATGAGACACGTAGGCAGTCGTATGCGCCGTCCAAACTTGAAGAGCTAGTAAAGTGAGTTCTTGGGCTGGTGAATGATTAGGCCCATTAGTTTATTACGCCTGCGTAGCAGGTGGCACAGAAGTGTTCACGAAGCGAGTTACGGGGTTTGGCGAGAGTAGCGAGCAGGAGGGGGGGAAGCCCCTGAGCCCTTTGTATTATCCAAAGTTAGTGATACAATCCTGAAGACTAAAGTTCAATGTAATCGGATTGCATACGTATGGTAATTACAGATATCCTGGTTGTAATATTTAAATAAAAGTGGAATTTTATTTTGGCCAATTCATTAGATTGAATACATATTATAAATATAAATATCCTGATCGTAAATTTTAAATAAAATTGCCATTTTATTTTACTAAACTTCAATAAAGTCTTAAGACATATCTAACATCGTTAGTCTCAGTTTATCATAAAAGAATAAATGAATGTTAAGGATATCTATACTGCCAATCTATGTTTAGATTGTACTCGAAAAATAGCAAAGAACGAGCAGAAATAACAAAAGCATTTAAAATACCTAACAAAGTGTTTTCAATAGATACTTCTGAAAAAAATGTGCTGCCAGTAACACGCGAAATCAGACAGCTAAGTGCAGTTTTTGGGGAACAATAGATTTCCAGTTGGTTCTGAAGAATACCAATAACTCCAAAGCTTAACTTTAGTATTTTTCAAAGTCTTCATTTGAGACCGAAAATATTTGTTACATCTCTAAATGTGTTTGTTCATTCATAAAATTAAATGAAAAAATATTATATTTGGAATCGTAAGAATGAAACATGTTTCATACTTAAATATCCTTCATACTTCATACTTAAATATACCTTCATATATAGCAAAGAACGAGCAGAAATAACAAAAGCATTTAAAATACCTAACAAAGTGTTTTCAATAGATACTTCTGAAAAAAATGTGCTACCAGTAACACGCGAAATCAGACAGCTAAGTGCAGTTTTTGGGGAACAATAGATTTCCAGTTGGTTCTGAAGAATACCAATAACTCCAAAGCTTAACTTTAGTATTTTTCAAAGTCTTCATTTGAGACCGAAAATATTTGTTACATCTCTAAATTTGTTTGTTCATTCATAAAATTAAATGAAAAAATATTATATTTGGAATCGTAAGAATGAAACATGTTTCATACTTAAATATCCTTCATACTTCATACTTAAATATACCTTCATATATAGCAAAGAACGAGCAGAAATAACAAAAGCATTTAAAATACCTAACAAAGTGTTTTCAATAGATACTTCTGAAAAAAATGTGCTACCAGTAACACGCGAAATCAGACAGCTAAGTGCAGTTTTTGGGGAACAATAGATTTCCAGTTGGTTCTGAAGAATACCAATAACTCCAAAGCTTAACTTTAGTATTTTTCAAAGTCTTCATTTGAGACCGAAAATATTTGTTACATCTCTAAATTTGTTTGTTCATTCATAAAATTAAATGAAAAAATATTATATTTGGAATCGTAAGAATGAAACATGTTTCATACTTAAGTCTCGCAATGTATCTCTCTCTCTCTCTCTCTCTCTCTCTCTATATATATATATATATATATATATATATATATATATATATATATATACAAATAAATAAATCTATCAACCACATCGAAATCAACCAACTGAAAATATACCTATAGGCGCTATGCTGCTCAACCAAGTACATTAATATAATACAAAAGAGAATGAAAAAAGAACGACAATGTATCAAAATTTCGCCGGGGGGGATTGTGACCCCCACTACCCGGTTAAGCCAGCTTGATGCTATCACGACAATCCCGGAAGCGGATACATTGTCGTAAACCAAGTACACTATACCAAAACTAAAAATTTATAAAACGGTGAAAGACCCATACAGACTATACCACAAAAACTGTATCATCAAGTTTCATTACAACAAAACAGTAACACATATGACAATTTAAAAATCAAATATATAACAAGACAAACAAACCTCGTACACACGTCACCATACAAGCATAAAAAATGTAATTGACACTACCTGTGTATTAATAGAACCCTTTTTAACTGTTCAACTATTACGTCCGAGGTAGCATCATATATGCTGTTCAAACTGCAATTGTTCCTTTATATAAATATTTTACTAATAAATTTTACTAATAAAAAAACTATATATTCAAAACTAATGTCTCAAACCCAAGTCTGGGTGGTTGTTTTTTAAAAATTGGATACAAGACCTATTGGCAACATTATCGCCATATAAATACTAATGTATGAAATTACATCACACGTGGTTATTTAATACTTTTAAAACAATATATTCAAGACTAATGAAATCCAAGTCAGAGAAGTTATTTTGAAAAATTGCATACAAGACCTATTGGCAACATTATCGCTATATAAATGCTAATGTATAAAACTACTTCACTCGTGATTATTTAATATTTTAAAATCAATATATTCGAGACTAATGACATCCAAGTCAGGGAGGTTATTTTTAAATATTGAATACAAGACTTATTGACAATATTATCACCATATAAATATATATATATATACATAAACACATAAATACGCTATAGTCCAGACACTTTGCAATACACCTTCCCATGGAACAACAGGTATTGATGTTATAACATTTTCACGTATAATTTCCTTTACGCTAAAGTGAATATTAAAAGATCGTCCGATATTTCAGAAATCTCATAATCACGTAAATGCAGTCTAGATATCGCTTGAAAAAATAGCTCCGGCCATAGACTATCTATGTTTAGCCATCTGATATATAATCCTTAATTTATTTAATTTTTAAAAAAATTTAAATTTTTAGGTATTGTATCCAATTTTTAAAAATAACTTCTCTGACTTGGATTTCATTAGTCTTGAATATATTGTTTTTAAAGTATTAAATAACCACGTGTGATGTAATTTCATACATTAGTATTTATATGGCGATAATGTTGCCAATAGGTCTTGTATCCAATTTTTAAAATTAACCACTCTGACTTGGGTTTCATTAGGCTTGAATATATTGATATTAAAGTATTAAAATAACCACGAGTGAAGTAATTTCATACATCAGTATTTATATGGCGATAACGTTGCCAATAGGTCTTGCTTCCAATTTTTAAAAAACAACCACTCTGACTTGGGACATTAGTTTTGAATATATAGTTTTTAAAGGATTAAATAACCACGAGTGACGAAATTCCATACATCAGTATTTATATGGCGATAATGTAGCTAATAAGTCTTATATCCATTTTTTAAAATAAACCATTCAGACTTGGATTTAATTAGTCACGAATATATTGATTTTAAAGTATTAAATAAGCACGAGTGAAGAGTAATTTCATATATTAGTATTTTAAATTAATTGTTAAAAAATTTTATAGTGTGCTTTTTGGTTTGATTTAGCGTAGAATAGTAAACTTTTAAAGATTTACATATTATTGAAAGTGTATATGTATGTATGTAATTTTTACGGTTCTATAAGAGTCATGAAGTAAATAGGGTAGGGAGTATCGGCTACCGGGAGCGTTTGCCATGGAGGAAAAAAGCTTTAACCAGAGTGTTGGGGGTCGCAACTCCTCCCGGCCGTTACTCCTGTCACTCTTCTAAAAATCTACGAGTACATTTCTACTTGTCCTTTTTGGGAATTTATATTTATATATATATATATATATATATATATATATATATATATATATATATATATATATATATATGTGTATGTGTGTGTGTGTGTGTGTGTAAATATATGTATATAATATAAGTATACAATTATAGTGGCTAACAAAAAAAAATTAGAAAAATCGGAAAATTAGATACATTAATATTAACGTTTGCAATTTCATTTTCGCTAAAAAAATTGTAACATTAGCAAGATTGAAATTTCAATTTGAGAGGCCTTATAATGGTGTATAGTGTTATCCTCGTTTATTCATTTCTTCAATGAATCTCCTGTTTAGTAAGAATTTTCATATTTCATGTTCATATTCATTTTTGCTTATACAGGTAATAGTCCTTTCTCCTGCTCTGACTCACTGAACTGGTCTGGGAGAGACGCTGTGGACTTTCGTATTGCCTCCCTGGTTGTATTTCGACGTGTTCATTCCTGTGCTTCTAGATAATAATAAGTTGTTGAGGTTGATCGCGTGTACACGTAGTGAAAGAAGAAGTGTTCAAGCAACATGGTAATACAAGTTTTCTTATCTTCTTTTTTTCATCTTTTGATGCATGTAGTCTGAGTTTGAGCATTTATAGTAATGTACTATTGTTCAATCTGAATCTAATGTACTATTGTTCAATTTGTTTGGGTTAATTAGAATTAAATACTCTGACATGAAGATGAATTTAATTGTGATCAATCATAGAATTTGGACCTGTGCTGTTCTTTCCTCTTATCGTCATTATGGGCGTGGTTTTGCTTCTATGGTGATGTTAATATTACTTGAATTTTTTACTATTACATTTTTCTATTGTATATATATATATATATAATCAATGAAGATTGCTTAGCATATCAATAACAAAAACATCCTGTTTAACATAACTAAGATTTTGAAAATACTGAAATGTTGTGCTTATTTTCTATTTCGAAAGAAAAATGAATTCAAACATCAATCACATTGTAAAATATATTTGTAATTACAAAATATGTTAATTGAAAGCTAAATATAAATGTCATACTTCATTATTACATTATTATGCAAAACACTCAATATTGCTTCTGCAAGCTTTACACACACGCCGAAAAGAATCCGATTAAATTTCGAAGATCAAAATTAACTTTCCCAAATTGATTCCCAATGGAATATTTTTCTTGAATATTTATATCCACTTTCTTGAATAAATATATTTTTTTTTAATTTTAAAAACACGATAAACATCTTCTTCTGATGTCAGTTTCACAATAAAGATCAAAGTTGTAGTTTTTGCTTCAAGGTTTTGGATGTGGATTTAAACAGAGAATATAACTTGCTGCACTGATGTAGGAAATGCTGTTTTCTTTGAAGATTTGCCCTTTAGAAATATCTGAGGGGGATATAAATATGCTTATTAAAACTTTTCATTTTCATATTTTTACAAAATTTACTGAATATGAATTAACTTTACGAAATGTGCCAAGATTTTAATAAATGTTTTTCTTTTCTTATCTCATTTTAGATGTGTATTTCAATAACATCGTAGTGAAATTAAATTGGATATCCATTTTACAATTTCTAAAGCAGTTTAATCGATTATAAATATCGTCGAAATATAAAAATGCATTACATACTTGTTTCGCTACAATAAATATTTATGTGTATGTATTCCTTGCAGAGTTCACTTCGATAATAAGAGTTTGCAATTCCGTCCCGATAACTCAATGCTATACTTTGTTGACTGGTTAGTACAAAGATCAAGAATTCAATTCCCTGATAGGACATCAATTATCTATACAATGGCGCCCGAACAAATCAACCTTGTAGGTTATTGTAAAGATGCCGATGGTCTAAAAGTGACCATAGTACGATTAACATGCATTCATTAAACTCTGGGATATTGAGCTTCGATTTCAAATACAAAAATCTGATGTGGGCAACACATGACTTTCCTTATATAAGCAATATGGGCAAGACATGACTTTCCTTATATATTGAATTTACTACTTTTACAGATAAAAAACATGTTATTCTTACAGTAGATACTTATATTTTTTCTGAGATATAGGATTTTCTTCAATTAGTCGTCATTTCCATTGATTTAGCGTCATTTTTATCCATTTGGCGAGATTCCCGTTAATTTGGCAACATATAAAAATGTTGCCAAGTTGGCGACATTCGCTAAATTTGTCGCCAAAATCTCACCAAGCGTTGTGGACAGAGAAATAAGATATTTTTGCAGCAGATAAATGACTATTGGCGTTCAAATACAAAAGTATTACTCAAACTATCTTTTTTCATGAATGGAACGAGCTAGATCCACGAGAATGATGTCCCCAAATTTATCGCATGGTGTTACATATGAAAAGTGAAAATGTTTCTCAATAGGAAATATATTTTTTTTTATTTTATATAAGTTTTTGATAATTTTTAGAATTATGTGCAATATCTCAAAAACGGTTCATGTTAGCGTTCTAAAATTTATATCAATCGTTTTCTAATGAAAAATTACATAAGCAATGTCTATTTGCGTAACTTTATTAGCTGTTTTGATTTTTTGACGATTTTTTCAAAATTTCACTCGAAAATTTAGGGGGGGTTCTGAACATTCGATTGCGTATAAAAACAATAGACTTCCAGTGGATACGGATTGTGATTTTTGTACCAAATTTTATTCGAATCGGTCCATTCGTTCGTCAGTTATCGTCTCCACAGGCTCACTGACTCACACACACACACACACACACACACACACACACACACACACACGCACATACTTTCACACACACGCACATACTTTCACACACACACACACACATCACCTCAAGAATGTTTGATTCGTGATCAGAGATGCTTGAAACGTGCTCTCCCGTCGAAAACTCGAATTCGAATTTTCGACCCCGTCACAATACTTTCCTTATACATTATGTATATAAGAAAAGTAATAATAGCTTACAATTTTGTTTCAGTAGCTCAAGGGTAGAGCATCAGCTAGCCAGTTTGTCGATCCAGGGTTCCATTTGCGATTAGTACAGCTATGTTTTTACATCCTGTGTGTGTGTTACTTTATAAGGTTACTTCCGATACCTAAATTTTACTCTGACCAAGACTTCATTTATCCAACATATAATACTCATCCATCATTTAATAAACATAGTGTAAGTTGTTTGGGATATACACGCGAAAAATAGGACACGAAAGGACAGTTTTATGGTTTTATTCCGAGAAAAGAGTGTTTACGAAAAAATGAAATTCTTTATGAAAAAAAGGAATTTCGATTTTTAGTAATTTACATCTTCTGACTAGCCTGAGATTCATATAAATAAACCAACAATCTAAGAGCAGGCATGAAACTCTCCAGTGGGTCTTGATTGACAGCGATCCTAATAAATCAACACAGGGTGACAGCAAGGTGTTTGTCTCATAGCAAAATGAAATGTGTGAAATATATTTCAAAAACTTCTCCTGAAAGCAGGTGCATGAACGGAAATCCAGATGATCGTAATGCAAGCCTCACACCTTCATATGTGCGAAACTTAGTTCAAAATGTCTGATATGGGAATGGTTTTCCCTAGACTCAAATTAATTTTTTCAATACCTTAATAATTTAATAAATCGAATGTAATTGCCCCAAATAAATTGCATTATTTGAAATTGCACTGAATTTGTGCTTTTAATTCATTTTATTTATCACTAGCCGTATTTGGTGACCAGCCTGTTCGCTACCCTTGAAAATTCTGACCGTGGCAAACTCGCTGGCGCGACCTACCAGTAAGGTGTAAGATAACTGTTTTGACGGCCGGGAAGTGCCACCCAATTTAGACCGGAACCCATGGGGGAGGCATCCACAGTGACCGCACCTCTTTCTCCTACCACCAACCTCTCGGAAGGACTTACTGTCCCATATGTTTAACATGATCGTACTCCGCCTAAACACGGCGGCAGTTTTGGCAGTGTCGAGAATCGAACCCGGGCCTACCGAGTGCAATTCCCGCGCGCTAACCACTGGGATACTTCATCCTCCGCGACAATCTCTATAACTTTCTTTTTATTCACCCAATTTAGACCGGAACCCAGTGGGGAAGGCATCCACAGGGACCGTACCCTCCTTCTCCTACCACCAACCAACCTCTAGGAAGGATTTACGGACCCACATGTTTAACGTGATCGTACTCCGCCTGAACACGGCAGCAGTTTAGGCAGTGAACCCGGGCCTAGCGAGTGTAATTCCCGCGCGCTAACTTCGCGCGCGTTTATTTAAATTTTATAAAGACCATATGCTATTTAATATATCCATAAAATTTAAATATCCATTTTAATATCCATAAATTCAAATATCCATTTAAAATATCCATAAATTAAAATATCCATTTAAAAAATCCATATCGTTCCATAAATATGACCATATAGACCGGGGGAGATGAAAGTCTGTTACATAAATATAATAATTTAAATTGTTTCATATCGTTCCACCAATCCATAAATATAATAATTTCAAATGCATCACCACAATTCAATCCAACATAATTCAATCAATTAAATTATTTAAAATATCCATAAATTAAAATATCCATTTAAAATAGCATATAGATATAATAATTTCACCCGATGTATCCAATACATATGCTAACCTCTTAATTCATTTAAAACCTGAAGCGCGGTCTCCATGGAGACGGGGAAAAAATTACTGCGGTGGGGGGGGCGGGGAAATGTCGGGGAAGAATCAGTATTTCGAAGAGAATTGGCCGAGAAATATAAAATCATGAAGACGTTAAAATTGCGATCTTGCGAGTAATTTTCATTATTTCTTGACCTGATTGGACTTGTAAGAATGCCAGATCTTTGAGCTTTCTAAAAATGTAAATTATTTCTATAGAGTAGTTTTAACGATGGGAAGATTTAAAAACGATACTTGGTTTTTTTGAACCGAAAGTGACTTTTGTTTTAAAATCTTTAAAAATTATTAGAAATCGAAATTGAGATTTGAAATTGATATATTTTTAGTTGCAATTGTCTGCTCTTGTCGGTGGTGTGATTTGTGTTTTTTACAACGTCTGAATCGTGGAAAAAAAGGACAAAAAAACAAAAAACTGTCGAAATCGCATAAAACATTAAATAACAAAAAATAATAATTAAAATTTTAAAAATCGGTTTTCACGTGTCCCCTTTCCCCCCAGGTCTCCTATTGCCAAATTTCGTAGCTCTCTGACGCGCGGTCGCTGAACGTATAGTGTATAAGACAGACAGACAGACAGACAGACAGACAGACACACAGACATTGCCTTTTATTATTTAAGATGATTTACATATCTTTTATACATTCACTGATTTTTTTTACTTAAATGCATATAAAATATATAGCATAAGTAATTTGGAATATAAAATATTTTATATTTGAAAATAGCATACAATTGTTTGTTTCGCATTGTCTTGAAATTTAAAGTAAAATTATGAGATAATAGCTTGTGTCATACAAGAATGTTAACTGGAGCGAAGATCACTATCTTGTATAAATATTGTGTATAAATATTTAGTATTAACAATATAGAATTATGGTGCGGCTGAAAATCCATCGTACTGTGTGGTAACTAGTCGAAAGGTATTGAAAACAAACCAAATGAGAAATTCACCAAGTGATGGGGCAGATGACACACCATTTCTCGCCTGAATAAATATTATATAAGCTTTTGCACGAAATTTCCTGAATTCAGAAACATATGTGACGGTTTATAAGAAAATCATCAAATTGTCATGTTTGTGATTTCAAGATAGTGTGGAAATTATAGCCATTATTCCGATAGTTATACATTTTTAGTTTACAATGGATTTAGGTAGCTTCATGCTTCTTAGATACAGAAAACGGATAAATTTTGTTTATTCATTTCCAATTTCGAGAAATTACATTTCTTCTATCAACCAAGTATGGAAAACCAAAGACGAAAACAACATTGACACAAAAAGCGAAACAACAAAAGACAAAAACAACATTGACACAGAAAAGGAAACAACAAAAAACGAATACAACATTGTATAAATCTTGGTTTCTATCAGGATTTATATAAAAAAAATGTTTTAAACGAAAATATAAACAGTGGAATAAACCAATTTTAATCCAATGCAGTTTTCATCAGACGACTATGCTATCAACCCAGAAAATTGCAAGTTATATACTGTTTTTAATGGGGCCGCTTGTTGATTTATATAAAATATGTGAGATGAGTTGCATTTATCGTGAAAAGATGTGGTTTCGTTTCTTTAGTATAAGCCTAAAAATCTGCATCTAAAAAGGTCCTTAACTTAATTTTAAAAATTTCCGAAAATGGAACCGGGTTGTAAAACAGTAAATATATTGTTGTTGATTTGAATATAAATTATTCATTTCATCCATTAGAAAAATACGTGAAACCCCTGCTTCATACAGTTTTAATTGCTCTTTCGTTTAGAGATGACATGATAAACCATTTTTTTAAATGAAAAAGTAGCCTCCGCACGTATTGGGGATTTGTTTATAAATGTGCCTTATGAAGAACGGTAAAAAATCAATTAAATGCAAAATACATTAGTCATAAATATGTATCTTAGGAAAATAATATTCAGTGACTGATTTTATTATACATGAAACATATTTCTGAAAATTGAACGATATGTGAAACTAAACATTTACAATATCTGTAAAATTGCCGAATCTCATTAAATTTCAAAATGTGCAAGAATAATATGATTTTATTCTGTGCTTTCCTCTCAAAAGTTTCAATCCCTTGCATAGCAGTTGCGAATAGATTTTCGATGCATTACACCTTAAAATAATTTTCAAAAATTTAAGATTGTAAAGTTATAAGTTTCCAAAACATACATCTTTCAAAATTTTACCTACAAAATGAATCGAGGGAAAATGTTATTGATTATGCTGAATATATATTTTATGAAGTACTTTAAAGAGCGTGTGAAAAATGTGTTTCCAAAAGATATTAGAAATGCAAGAAGTACAAATGAAAAATTCTAAGAATGTTATATATATATATTTAAAAGTTATAAAGGGGAAAACAAATGCAATGCATCTAATAGTGGAGGAGGATTGCGACTCCTCAATCCCGTTTAAAGCAGCTTTTGCATCCAGGGCAACGCACAGGGAACCGCTGCATTGCAAAGGTTGACCATATGTGCATTGTCATAACGGGGATTCCGAGGGCATCTCGCAACGGATTCCCGCCAGACACGGCTGGCCGAGAAAGTCTAACTTTCTCCAAATTTCATACCCAGGTTCGAAACACACCTCCCGTCAGTTGGAGGATTCCAACTGATGACCTGTGAAGGAAAACCCCACCAAAAACCAAAGTAAACAGAAACCAAACCTTTACCTCAGGAACTCCACCAAGCTGAAAAATACATAATCAACACAAATAAAGACTCAATTTAATTTCTAATCTTCATTTATTTAAATATTTAGGAAAAAAGGAGTTAGCATTCAATTTCAGAAATATACTAGAATTAAAACCACTGGACCGTTTCCATCCAAAAATCATCGGCTCCTTGCCGGCATTAAAATATCTATTCAAAGTATTATTAATTCCAAATTTTACATATAACAGATACACTATTAAACCATTGGTATGGTCAGGGAGAGGAATCACACACTCGAGGAACGCTTAATTATCAATTTAATTCAATTTAACTAATTTACTTCAAAGCATTATTTTTCTATTAAATCAGCTCTTGAGGAATCTTGAGATCAATCATCAGGCGGGTCACTTCACCGGAACACAAGACGGTCGAGGCAGCAGCCTCCAATTGAAAGTTCGCTTACCTCCATATCAGGAAGGACTCATAAGGATCGAAGACCAAACATCCGGCAGAGTTCCCTCGGGGAAAAACTTCCCCCGACCAAGGAGAGGCGGCAGGACGGTTCGAAGGGTTCGAGCAACGTCCCGCACAGGGATCTGCTTCATCACGATCTTCTTTCACATCGGTCTCCAGGCAACCGGAACAGGAGGTTCCCGGTCAGTCAACGGCGGCAGCAGGCGAAGAGGCTCGGTACCAACGAAGTCGAAGACCCAATCACCGAGGTGGCGATGGTAGCGGCGGTGGCATCTCCCCCGACCCTCACGACACGGTAACTCAACCTGGGGGCAAAGTCCCGCGTCGACGTGAGTTCGAAGATGTTTCCAGGGAGAGAGCCCCGAGTCCGTCCGTACGCAATGTGGGTTGTTGAGTGGAGTACCGAGTCGATAAGACCTAAACCTCCGGCATGGTATACTCTTGTATGATATTCTTGAAATTCATGAGCTGCACAGGTATGAGAAAAATGCAAAGAGGAGCAAAGCTAGTGCTGCCAACTATGTGAGAGTGGCGGCAAGAAAAAGGGGAAGAGAGCAGGAGCGAACAAGGATTAAGATACAGTGCTAGATTTAAAGCTCCCGTTTAATAAATATTTAAAATTAATAAAAAAAATTTTAATTTTAAAAGGTTCAGATACACTAAGGGGCAGGAAATAGAAGGCATAAAGAATTATAAGGCCTAAGGGGGTTCGAAGAGGACAGCTCGCGGACGCTTTCTTTGGTAGGAACGTTTTGAAAAAAGTTTGAAGAGATATTCTTGATGGTTTGTTTGATTGTTGGAATATTAAAGTCATTTCTTATTACGTCGTTTCGCAGATACCTTGGAGCTCTTCTGTTGGTTCTAAGTATGCGGTTTTGTTCAATTTGGATATTGTTCAGACTGGACTTACCGGCAAAGCCCCAGACAGGGCATGCGTAGAGTAGGAGGGGGATGATAATAGTTTTAAAAAGAAGGATTTTATTTTTGAGGTCTAAATGTTTTGAATAGAGGAGGTGGTTCATGGCGCCGGCAAGTTTTTTGGCTTTTTTGGTGACATGGCTGATGTGATCATTAAAGGTGAGGCGGCTGTCAAGGTGCACTCCTAAATATTTTGCAGAACGGCCGAAGCAGACTGGCTGATCGTGGATTTCAATTGGAGGGGGTGGGAATCTTTTCCAAGAGAAAAAGATGGCCTGCGATTTGACGGGGTTAATTTTTATCTTCCATTGGTTGTAGTAGGTCTCAAGTAGGTCTATATGATTTTGGAGGTTAGCATGTAGATAATTAACGTTCCGATGTGCGGAGATGATACATGTATCATCTGCGTACATACAGAGGGTGGAGTGGGGTGCGCGGGGGGTATCATTAACGAAAATATTAAAAAGAAGGGGGGCAAGAATAGAGCCTTGAGGGACACCTGCTTTGATAGGATTTTTAGAAGAAAGGGTGTTTAGGATCCGTACGTGGAAATTACGGTGCTGGAGGTATGAGTTTATGATTTGAATAAGGGGAGGGGGGGCATTTATTTTGATGAGTTTATAGATGAGTCCTTTATGCCACGTACGGTCAAAGGCTTTCTCAACGTCGAGAAGAATGGCTCCAGCTGATTGTTTGTTGTGGAAGGCGTCAGAGACAAATTCCACAACACGCAACAGCTGGTGGGTGGTTGAATGGGCAGGGCGGAAACCAAATTGCTCGGGAATAATAATATTGTTGGAGTCAATAAATTTAAAAAGGCGGTTGTGGATAACTCGTTCAGCCAGTTTGCTAAGGGAGGAAAGCAAAGAAATGGGCCGGTAGGCAGAGGGGTTTGAGGGGTCGCCGCCATGTTTAAGAATAGGTATGATAATCGCGGTTTTCCATTGGTCGGGGAAGTGGTGTAAGAGAAGTATGGCATTAATGATGTGTACGAGGTAAAAGAGGATATTTAGGGGGATAAATTTTAAGGCTTTATTAGTGATTCTGTCTAGTCCGGGTGTTTTTTTGTTTTTAAAGCTTTTAATGATATCGAAAAGTTCAGACGGGGTGGTAGGGGTGATGCGGTCCAAATGTGGGGGGGGGGGGCTCATGAAATTTTCAACTTGGCGGGTAATCTGGGCCTGAAAATGGGTGTTATTAGTAGAATTATTGGGTTTGAACTGATTTTTGTAGGTTTTAGCAAGTATGTCGGCTTTTTGAAGGTTTGAGAATGCCATTCCTGTGGCGGAGCGGAGGGGGGGAATCTGGCCAAAAGGTTTCTTAACACGCTTAATTTCTCTCCATATGGTTCTGTCTTCGGGGGAAAGGGATTCAATGAAATGTTTCCAGCTTTGCTGTTTGAAAATTTTGATGTCCGCTCTAAGTTTGCGGTTTAATGAATTTAGGTGGGTTTTAATTTGGGTGTTTCTGGTAGATTGCCATAGCCTGCGAGTGAAGTTTCTTGTTTTAATTTGGCTAATAATGTGGGGTGGAAGTGTGTTGTAACGGGGGGCAGGGCGGGTGGATGTAGCATCCGAAAGGGCCCGTTGAATTTCAAGAGTTACGTTACTTGCAGCTGAATCAAGGTCAGCAGGGCTTTTAATTTGAGGATTTAGAAGTCCAGAATCACTCAGCTTAAATACATTCCAGATGGATCCAGAACCCGTCCAATCAAAAATATCAAGGGCTCACAACTTCTCCTTTCTTCCAATACAAAACTTCACTGCTTTCAAACACATCCAGGGACCCGCCCCCTTCAACCGACGAATTTCAAGGCACGTGTATAACCACACGAAATCCAGCACAAGATTGCATCATCCAACAAAGCGAAAAAACATGGAGACAACTGTCTCCACCCGCAAGCAAGTGCGACCTTGAGCGACGTACGTTGTTCCTCGAGTGTGAGAGAAATATTATAGCATGAAAATGGCCACAATTCGAAACAGATTCAGATATATTTAAATAAGATAAAATGACGAGAGGGTTCCAGGACACAAATTAATTAAATAAGAGTTTAAAAAGTACAGATATTATATAATTTACAAAGGAGTGACGAATGCCGTCACGACAACTCCCCCTCCCTCCGGAGAAGAAAAATTCGACAAGGGAGGATTTTTTTTTTCTCCACACCAGCAGAAGCAAGTAGACATCAGGCTCCTTGAAGTCCGCAGTACCTTCAAGAAAAAAAATTTCAACAAAATTTTGAAAAGATGCAGTCGCGCAAACTACATCAAGGGCTCTTGACACGAACACCATCCCACATGGGCGCATGTCAAAGAACCTGGGCCAAAAGCAACCTAAAAGTGACTGCAAATGAGTCAAAATCCTAATGAATACAAGCCCTTCACAAAAATTTTCACTTTAAGTGAATTTCCAAAAATATTAAATGATTACATTAAAATTTCAATAAAATTCTTTCAATTAAATTCAATTAAATTAAATAAATATTTACAAAACTAACCCTCAAGTCAGCACAAAAGTTAAAATAAATTTTTCAAATAAAATTTTCAATTAATTTCAAATTATAAATTATTTTCAATTATCTGCTTTTTAAATTTTCAAATATTATTTCACATTTTTTAAATAATTAAATTTCCAGCAATTATATTTACAAGTGGTCAGCAGAACATTCTTCAATTATAATATTAAGTTTTATCTCTTCAATCTATTGCAATAAAATTTTATGACCACACAAAGTTTTCTTTTCAATTATATACAGCAGCAAGAGTGTGGCTCAAGGCTTGTCTAAATAGACACAGAATTTATAAATAACTTTTTTAAATAATATACAGATTCAATTTAAGTGACCATACCAAGATCAATTAAATTTTATACCAACCTGGTCCAGTGGCGAACAACAGTCCATTGACAATCAAAAGGTGTCCATTTGACACAAAAGTATTTTCATTCCTCTTACAAAGAGGCAGCGAGCAGGCAACATTCATTTGACATAGGTATTCTTACCATAATACCATTCCAATATTATACAATTTTCAATTCTAATATTTAAATTATTAATTAATTATCATTTTAATTTTTAACAATATTTCCAAAATCATACATCTCATTTAATATTCAAATCATTCTTTTATCAATTTATGACCCTTTTTCCCAATTAACATTTCATAAATACAACATTATTATCTATCTCAATTATTCAACCAGATCATGTGGCAGAAAAGGGGGATCAGTGGTCGAAAACACATCCACATTTTAAAAATTTCATCTCGAAATTAAATTATTTCTTTTTCTTTTTCAAATGTAATCAACTGTGGACAACTGTGGCAAGTAATCAACAATGGTGACCGGGTGACAGAGCCAAACTCAACACACTGTGATCATTTATATTTTTTTCTCAATATTCGAATCATTTTCTCCAAAGTCCTGTGACTCGCAAAAAAAAACACATGAAAATATACACTGAATATATATGTCAAGAAATTTTTCTCAACATCAAAAGATTAACTATGTAGATATAATATATGTATTGAAATATATGCGATTAAATATGTAAATAATTATCAAGAGATTCTTTCTCTCAATAACATCAAAGGATACATATATAGACAAAACACAGGAGAGTTTTCTCCACAACCACATTTATATACACTTCTCATTCCAAATAATCATTCTCTTTTACCACTCAATGGAATTTGGAACATCCCCGAAGCAAAGCAAAAGACAACCAGCTCCTAGTACTGGTGTCAGCAATTTTAAAGAAATTTAGAAGAAAGGCAGTGCGCACACGTAAACACCGCCACACCTACAAGAACAGAATGCGGGCAACACTCAACACTTGCAGGGCAAAAGTTCCGAAAAAGGCCTAAAGCAAGGATGACCAATTCCACATCCTACTACACATGTAAAAAGAAACAGTTTTTATATTACTTCAATTTATGTACAACACAACAATATGCAATTTAATTTGGTCTCACTTTTCGAGAACCAACCGAGTCACGGAGAAAACACCCAAAAATTTTCTTCTGTCACCACCGGTTCACACCGAAAATAAAATATTTTGTTTCGTAAACAACAAGTGCCTCCATTTCATCAGTGCTCTACTGGCACGGGCACGAAAATCAATTCTGAACTTCAATTCACATTTTTCGTAATTATTTATTCTTAATGTATTAACATCTATTCTTATGAAGTTCACCTAGCTTTGCCACAAAGTAAAAATATCTTAAAATTTCAAAACAAATTTTTCGCCACTCCCCAATCAACATCAAAACCACAGATCAAAATCTCAAAAAATTTTCAAATCAATTTATAAATTTCCAATTATTATCACTATCTTAAAATATTTGTAAATAACAGATCATCAAAGTACCAATTTTTCAAAATTTCAAACATTTATAAATAAATAAGTGTCATCTCATAAATTCACTAATTTCCATTTAATTTTATTAATTTATTCTTAAATTCAATATATTTCTCTTAAAATTAAGTTTAAGTTGCCTGCCAAAGATGTAATTAAGTTATTTAAAGTCAAGGACGAAATTCAATTATTCAAAGAAAAAAATCTTTTTCTCAATGTTCTTTCACTTTTGCACCAATTCTCAATGTCAATTTATTAAGTGCAACCCAAAAAATTTAAATGTGCAACTCCTAATTAAATGAAATCCAAAGTTTATTTTTATAGTTAATCATTAAGTTTTCGAATTAAAATTCTTAAATTCAAATCAAAATATTTTTAAGTATGGATTTCAGAAAGTAAATATGTAAAGTAAAATTTCAAAATAATTATCAACTAAATTAATTTGTGGAATCCAATTTAAAAATTCAACATTTCTCGTAATAAAATTAGAGTTCACTGACTCATTCAAGATTTCCACACAAAGTAAATAAACTTTTAAATGTTCTTATTTCATTTTAATTCAATTAGTGGAACACATTCTCAATGTTTTATATTTCCGTAATTAACTTAGAGTTTCTTTACTCTACCAAGTTCCACATTACCAGTAAATAAATCATTATATAACCTTAGAATATTTCAATTTGCATTAAATATTTGTGGATTCACTTTCCACACATCAATGTTATATTTGTAATTAATTTTAGAGTTTCTCTACTCTAATTCAAATTTCCACAAAATCAGACTCCAATTCAATTATTAATTATTTTTTTCAAATATTTCTCTAAATATTTCAAATTACCAACAAGAGTAGCAAAATTATTCTAAGTTTTTAAAATATTTCCACATTCAGTTATTTTATAATGCAATTCTCTTTTATTATTCAAATTCAGTTATGTGATTAAGAAAACTTTTATTCTTTTATTCAGTCAATATATTTTTCGATGTTAAAGCGAGCATTCATTTCAAACTCAATCACACAACAAAAAATTTTCTACTTCTACACTTCAACCAAAACCTATCGAAAGTAGGTCAAATGTTTCTCATCGTCAACAAAATTATTTCACTGGCGCTCAGCACGAAGCAGAACGTTTCGAATGGGGGGGAAAGATGGTTTCGCCCTCACATTCGGCGTCAGCTCCATCGGCTCATGTAAACACAGCTGCTCTTAGACATTAGACATAGACCGGGGAATTTAACTCAATCGAAAAAAAAATCAGAGCCCAGGCACAGAACTTTCTATTTCTTTTCGTAATTAATTTCAGAACAATATTATTTTTCTTATTCAATACCAAAGGGGGATCAAGGGAAATCTGAGGCCGAAAATACATTTCAAACTTTAAATTCAATATCAACGATAATAAATAAGTCACTTTTCGACTTTTCTCAAAATATTTTCAAATTAAATCATTTCATTTTTCTTATTTTTAAAACATTTCTCCACAATTTCTCTTTAATATTTCGACATTATATTTTCAATTTTTCAACATTTTATTTTTCAATACCTCACCTGCGAGCAACTCATTCTGACAGAATTTTCAAAGTTTTTAACAAAAACTCGCCGGACACAATACGGAATTGAGCAAATATTCTGACCAACGGTTCTTCCCGAAACAAATTTTTTTTTTCTTTTTTAACAAGACTTTTCATTGCTACCGAAATTAACACAGATGAGTGCAAAGAGGGATCAACCCACGTAAACAACAGTTCTTAATATTAATTAATATTCCAAACAAACAAAGTCAATTCCAACCCAAGAAACTCAACACTCCTCAAAATTGTTTGTGAGGCAATTTCGAGCAACAAACACTGAACACAAACCAGTGAAAACGGGCCGGCTTCCGCAATCACAACAAAACAAAACTGAACTTAGGAAGGTCAAGACACGAAAATAGATATTTAGCGAAAATGTTTGGATGCAAAATTTTAGCAAGGAGGCAGAAACAAACAGGTGGAGAATAAATCATTTCATTTAATCATCCTGAGGCAGACAAAATCAATTTCAATCACTCACAAGCACTCAGGGAAAATCATTATACAAACATGGCTCTCAGTCCCACACAAACACATTCTCACAAGTTGACTTTTCAAAAAATATCATTTTCATAAAATTATTATTTATTCTCAATATAAAACCGTGGAACAGATTTTTCATTTCTTATTCATAAATTCTATTATTTTCTTATCTTAACTGTTCCAACAATTATTCATTTTTTTTTTTCAAGTCAAAATTTTCATTTCAATTCTAAGTCAACATTTTCCAATAAATTTACCCCTTTTTCAAAAAAAAATTCCTGGCTCATCCCCGAATCATTGAAATGACACAGTACATACATTTCATTTTGTTAATACACAATTTTTTTTTTAATTTATATATTTTTATGTACTTATTTAATATTTCATTTGTAAATATCACCATTAATTATGTGTCAATATAATAACTTATATATGAAAATCAATTATTTCTATTCTATTTCAGTTTACCATAATACAATATTTTTCATTTACCGTACTTAAATGTACTCTTCTCTTTATTTATCATAAACAATTCACAACTCATTTATTTTACTCAATAATTTACGTGATCAAAAGGGACCTTTATTTTATATTACTATTATATTTTTTTCCATGAAAACTCAAATTTACTATTTTGGTCCATCAACTCGAGTCTGTCTGTCATACAGAACTCAAAACTTGTGTGCTCTCTTTGCTACACAACAACAAACTTTTTTCACACGAAAATATTTTTATTTTCTCACGTAATTATTTTTTTATTTTTAAACTCATCATATTTATCAAATCTTATATGTCATAATTAGTTGTTATAAAACACAGGGTGTAAAATCAAATCATTAAACTATTTAATATTTCAGTATTTAATATCTTAGTATTATTTAAAATTCAAATATTTAATTTAAGCATTTATGTACTAAATCAATTTTCAAGAATTTAAGCATTTATAATCAATTTACAAAATTTTCGATCAAATCTCAAGAACAACCCTCATTTCCAGTTCAAAATTTGAAATCCATTTTTAACCATCTAACATTCCATGAGACTCGGACTCTGCAAACCCCAAATTTCATTCTTATTTTTTTTCATTTGGGAAAGGGCTCAATGAGCTCGTCGTAATAAACTTTTTTTTTTTTTCTCATTTGCAGCGAATCTCCTCGCATAAACTCAAACAAAAATTTCAAACCGAAACAGGAAGAATTCTCAAAATTCAAAAGCGAAAGTTCATTTAAACAAATATTTACATTTAACTTTCTTATATATCCAATTTAATTTTCAATTTAATTAATGTCAAGTTCTTAATTTAATCATTTTCTTAATTCTTAATTTTCACAAATTTTTCAAAGTTTGGAACATTACTTAAAACATTTTTACTGTCAGCTACTTCATATGTATTATTACTTTCTATCACTCTATTATACACCCCTCAACAAGTCATAATAAATAAACAAATATAGAATTTTCCGTTCCGTGCAACTTTTGCACCATTTTTTTTTTTTTTTTTTTTTTTCAAAACTGGCTATGTGCCACTCTGCACATACCAACAACCAATACTTTATATTTTTCACTTCACAATATTTTTCAACACATACTTTTTTCCCATTAAATGAACTAAATTTATTCTATATTTCAGATGTTATTTCAATAACACAAGTCATATTCATGTAGTCACAATCTGGTAGTCATAATTAAGGATTGTCATTTCAATGCAGGTGTACTTTCGATTAGATTCAAGTTAAGCAATTAATATTTCAAATATCACAAATTTTATTTTATTTTATTTTTCGAATGAAATTTCAGAAGACGGCCTCCATTCCCGGCCCAAATTTTCAATCTCACATTTTAAAACAAAACTAAACACACGGAGTTTCAAAAATTGCCAACCCAATTTTTCTCTCTTTTTTTTTTTTTTTTTTTTTCCCTTATTGGGAAAATTGCTCAACAGAGCTCGAAGATAAAATTACAGCAAATTCTTAAATCTCACATATTAATACTCTCAAAATTCAGATCAAAAACAGAAGAATTCCACAAAATTTCAAATCGAAACCATTTCTCACTTTAGAATTTTATACCATTTAAATTCAATTTTTAAAGTAATTCTTTAATTAAATTTTCACTTTTAACAGCTTTATATATTATTATAGTTAGAAATTTTCAATTATCATAACAATTTTTCAGATTCTAAACAATTTTTCAAAACTGTATTCTTAACCATTTTCATAGTACACCAAGCATTTTCGTTTTACACCATGCCACTTTTCACCAAGATTTCACACATTTTAAATTAATTTTCTGTATAAATACTTTTTTACAATAATTTCATAAATAATGCATACAAATTTTCAATAACAGAAGTGTGCAACTCTCCAAACCAAAACTCAAACCATACCAACGGTCCAGATTTACCAAAAATTTCAAAAACTCCATGCAACAAAATTTTAAAAAACACAGGTGCTCGAGAGGGAAGATCAAAGGCACCAATTGTCATAACGGGGATTCCGAGGGCATCTCGCAACGGATTCCCGCCAGACACGGCTGACCGAGAAAGTCTAACTTTCTCCAAATTTCATACCCAGGTTCGAAACACACCTCCCGTCAGTTGGAGGATTCCAACTGATGACCTGTGAAGGAAAACCCCACCAAAAACCAAAGTAAACAGAAACCAAACCTTTACCTCAGGAACTCCACCAAGCTGAAAAATACATAATCAACACAAATAAAGACTCAATTTAATTTCTAATCTTCATTTATTTAAATATTTAGGAAAAAAGGAGTTAGCATTCAATTTCAGAAATATACTAGAATTAAAACCACTGGACCGTTTCCATCCAAAAATCATCGGCTCCTTGCCGGCATTAAAATATCTATTCAAAGTATTATTAATTCCAAATTTTACATATAACAGATGCACTATTAAAACATTGGTATGGTCAGGGAGAGGAATCACAGACTCGAGGAACGCTTAATTATCAATTTAATTCAATTTAACTAATTTACTTCAAAGCATTATTTTTCTATTAAATCAGCTCTTGAGGAATCTTGAGATCAATCATCAGGCGGGTCACTTCACCGGAACACAAGACGGTCGAGGCAGCAGCCTCCAATTGAAAGTTCGCTTACCTCCATATCAGGAAGGACTCATAAGGATCGAAGACCAAACATCCGTCAGAGTTCCCTCGGGGAAAAACTTCCCCCGACCAAGGAGAGGCGGCAGGACGGTTCGAAGGGTTCGAGCAACGTCCCGCACAGGGATCTGCTTCATCACGATCTTCTTTCACATCGGTCTCCAGGCAACCGGAACAGGAGGTTCCCGGTCAGTCAACGGCGGCAGCAGGCGAAGAGGCTCGGTACCAACGAAGTCGAAGACAAAATCACCGAGGTGGCGATGGTAGCGGCGGTGGCATCTCCCCCGACCCTCACGACACGGTAACTCAACCTGGGGGCAAAGTCCCGCGTCGACGTGAGTTCGAAGATGTTTCCAGGGAGAGAGCCCCGAGTACGTACGTACGCAATGTGGGTTGTTGAATGGAGTGCCGAGTCGATAAGACCTAAACCTCCGGTATGGTAAACTCTTGTATGATATTCTTGAAATTCATGAGCTGCACAGATATGATAGAAATGCAAAGAGGAGCAAAGCTAGTGCTGCCATCTATGTGAGAGTGGCGGCAAAAAAAAGGGGGTAGAGAGCAGGAGCGAACAAGGATTAAGATACAGTGTTAGATTTAAAGCTCCAGTTTGATAAATATTCAATTTTAATAACAAATTTTTAATTTTAAAAGGTTCAGATAAAATATGGGGCAGGAAATGGAAGGCATAAGGAATTATAAAGCCTAAGGGGGTTCGAAGAGGACAGCTCGCGGACGCTTTCTTTGCCGACGGGGGTCGTAGTCAGTTATTGTAAATAGTAACTCATTTTGGATGGTAGGAACGTTTTGAAAGAAGTTTGAAGAGATATTCTTGATGGTTTGTTTGATTGTTGGAATATTAAAGTCATTTCTTATTAAGTCGTTTCGCAGATACCTTGGAGCTCTTCTGATGGTTCTAAGTATGCGGTTTGGTTCAATTTGGATATTGTTCAGACTGGACTTACCGGCAAAGCCCCAGACAGGGCATGCGTAGAGTAGGAGGGGGATGATAATAGTTTTAAAAAGAAGGATTTTATTTTTGAGGTCTAAATGTTTTGAATAGAGGAGGTGGTTCATGGCGCCGGCAAGTTTTTTGGCTTTTTTGGTGACATGGCTGATGTGATCATTAAAGGTGAGGCGGCTGTCAAGGTGCACTCCTAAATATTTTGCAGAACGGCCGAAGCAGACTGGCTGATCGTGGATTTCAATTGGAGGGGGTGGGAATCTTTTCCAAGAGAAAAAGATGGCCTGCGATTTGACGGGGTTAATTTTTATCTTCCATTGGTTGTAGTAGGTCTCAAGTAGGTCTATATGATTTTGGAGGTTAGCATGTAGATAATTAACGTTCCGATGTGCGGAGATGATACATGTATCATCTGCGTACATACAGAGGGTGGAGTGGGGTGCGCGGGGGGTATCATTAACGAAAATATTAAAAAGAAGGGGGGCAAGAATAGAGCCTTGAGGGACACCTGCTTTGATAGGATTTTTAGAAGAAGGGGTGTTTAGGATCCGTACGTGGAAATTACGGTGCTGGAGGTATGAGTTTATGATTTGAATAAGGGGAGGCGGGGCATTTATTTTGATGAGTTTATAGATGAGTCCTTTATGCCACGTACGGTCAAAGGCTTTCTCAACGTCGAGAAGAATGGCTCCAGCTGATTGTTTGTTGTGGAAGGCGTCAGAGACAAATTCCACAACACGCAACAGCTGGTGGGTGGTTGAATGGGCAGGGCGGAAACCAAATTGCTCGGGAATAATAATATTGTTGGAGTCAATAAATTTAAAAAGGCGGTTGTGGATAACTCGTTCAGCCAGTTTGCTAAGGGAGGAAAGCAAAGAAATGGGCCGGTAGGCAGAGGGGTTTGAGGGGTCGCCGCCATGTTTAAGAATAGGTATGATAATCGCGGTTTTCCATTGGTCGGGGAAGTGGTGTAAGAGAAGTATGGCATTAATGATGTGTACGAGGTAAAAGAGGACATTTAGGGGGATAAATTTTAAGGCTTTATCAGTGATTCTGTCTAGTCCGGGTGTTTTTTTGTTTTTAAAGCTTTTAATGATATCGAAAAGTTCAGACAGGGTGGTAGGGGTGATGCGGTCCAAAAGTGGGGGGGGAGGGCTCATGAAATTTTCAACTTGGCGGGTAATCTGGGCCTGAAAATGGGTGTTATTAGTAGAATTATTGGGTTTGAACTGATTTTTGTAGGTTTTAGCAAGTATGTCGGCTTTTTGAAGGTTTGAGAATGCCATTCCTGTGGCGGAGCGGAGGGGGGGGAATCTGACCAAAAGGTTTCTTAACACGCTTAATTTCTCTCCATATGGTTCTGTCTTCGGGGGAAAGGGATTCAATGAAATGTTTCCAGCTTTGCTGTTTGAAAATTTTGATGTCCGCTCTAAGTTTGCGGTTTAATGAAATTAGGTGGGTTTTAATTTGGGTGTTTCTGGTAGATTGCCATAGCGTGCGAGTGAAGTTTCTTGTTTTAATTTGGCTAATAATGTGGGGTGGAAGTGTGTTGTAGCGGGGGGCAGGGCGGGTGGATGTAGCATCCGAAAGGGCCCGTTGAATTTCAAGAGTTACGTTACTTACAGCTGAATCAAGGTCAGCCGGGCTTTTAATTTGAGGATTTAGAAGTCCAGAATCACTCAGCTTAAATACATTCCAGATGGATCCAGAACCCGTCCAATCAAAAATATCAAGGGCTCACAACTTCTCCTTTCTTCCAATACAAAACTTCACTGCTTTCAAACACATCCAGGGACCCGCCCCCTTCAATCGACGAATTTCAAGGCACGTGTATAACCACACGAAATCCAGCACAAGATTGCATCATCCAACAAAGCGAAAAAACATGGAGACAACTGTCTCCACCCGCAAGCAAGTGCGACCTTGAGCGACGTACGTTGTTCCTCGAGTGTGAGAGAAATATTATAGCATGAAAATGGCCACAAGTCATTTCTTATTACGTCGTTTCGCAGATACCTTGGAGCTCTTCTGATGGTTCTAAGTATGCGGTTTTGTTCAATTTGGATATTGTTCAGACTGGACTTACCGGCAAAGCCCCAGACAGGGCATGCGTAGATTAACAGATTAACAGATTAACCACCTTTAGGCACCGACCCGAAGGTTTGCAGTAATTACAGCCTATGGTGGAGGAATATCTGCTAAAACCAGAAATTAAAACTTAATGCCAAGATAAAATTGATAAACAATTATATACAATATTCTTGTCTATACTAGATACAGATAGTATTTCACAAATATTTCACATCCATAAATTCTTATGTGCAGAACTGTTTCAAATGGGAGCAACTATATATATAAAATATTTCTAAAATTGGTTAGCAACTATATATATAAAAATATTTCTAAAATTGGTTATTACATATACAAAATCAAACGAACAATTTTCAAAGATATATACATATATATATATATACAAAATATATATATACAAAACTATTTATGCAAACATACATACAAAACTATATATACAAAATTTACATTCAAATCTCAGAGATTACCATGGCTTTCAATACTATATTGATACATACAATGATTAAACCAAATGTGAATTTAAAATTAATTTGATTGCAGTAATTATAAAAAGATTTAGAAGTACTATAGATAAATATGCAATAAACAGTGAGCTAATGTGTGGTGGTTACCAGTAATAATTCACAGGATATGTTCGTTTTCCTCTGGGAATTGAATTATAGTTTTTATTCTCTGTTTAGCCCAGCTATTACCCAGTAGGTTTTCGGCAAATATTGGCATATGTTGTCTACTGGGCCTTTTAAGGTGATAGTTCTTTGTAAGTTCGCAATCAAATACAAAATGTTTCGGAGATCCTATTTCACCACAAATACAGTTTTCGGTGTCTTTCTTTTGGATTTTGTAAAGATAGGTTGGGAAACAGCCATGCCCTGAGAAAAACTGTACCAATTCTCTGCTGCAAATCAGTGGCTCTTGAGATACTCTGGGAAAATAGTTGAATGTTTCTCTTCCTTTCTCACTTTCATTCCACTGCTGTTGCCACTCTTTTATGGTATTAATATTCAGATGTGACCTCAGCGATGAACAGGGATATGGTAAGTTTGTACTCTGAACAGAGATATCTGACGTCGCCTCAAAAGCTAAACAGTCTGCAACTTCATTTCCCAGAACACCCGAGTGACCTTTAACCCATCCTATAAAAAACTTTTGATGGATGCTGTTGGTTATGATAGTTACAATTTGATGAGCTATTGGATTCTTCGTTTGATATTGTTTAAGAGTTTCGATGCTCGATAGACTGTCAGAGTAAATAATGATATTCTTATGCAAACTTTTGGTAGCCCAAAATACAGCTTCCTTTATTGCGAGCAGCTCTGCCTGGAAGACGCTATTTTCATAGTGCAGACGAGTTGACCACTTATGAACACACATGCCATCGTAAAAAGCACAGTAGGCTGATGCTGTTCCAGAATCAGTTCTAGAGCCATCTGTGTAAATATTTATGTAATTAGATATTTCTTGTGATGACTTAGCAAAGTGTAAGCGGATATTACCTGCTGCTGGGTCCGTTAACCAAGTAACCTTTTTTTGTTCGTAATCTTTGTGATCATAATAAAGATTATTCCACTCTACTGTTTGTCTCAGGCGTGTTACTTGCGCTATGATGGCTTCTTTTTGCGCTGTCAACGTTATAGGGGGGATACCGGTAAGCACTTGTAGCGCTACTGTAGATGTTGTGCGATAAGCCCTTGAAATCTGTAGAAGAGCAATCCTTTGAACTGATTCTAGTTTTCTTTTTGCATGGATGTTCAAGTTTAGGGCCCAACTACTTGCAGCATAGCACATGATCCTTTCTGTCACTGATAGATACCATGTTTTTAAGATCTTAGAATTTATGCCCCACCTCGATGGTGCTAGTCTTCAGACATTATGAATTTGACAGCCAATCTTTGTTCGCAAGTTTTCTATGTGTGGAATCCACGATAGATGTTTATCAATTATAATTCCGAGATACTTGATTTGGTTTGGTCTTGGTATGCTAACACCTTTAATCTTGAAGATAGGCTTCCGTTTTAATTGAGATGGTTTTCCTATCACTAAAGCTGAAGTTTTTGTTGATGAAATTGATAGTTGGAGCTAGGGCAAGCGTAGAGTAGGAGGGGGATGATAATAGTTTTAAAAAGTAAGATTTTATTTTTGAGGTCTAAATGTTTTGAATAGAGGAGGTGGTTCATGGCGCCGGCAAGTTTTTTGGCTTTTTTGGTGACATGGCTGATGTGATCATTAAAGGTGAGGCGGCTGTCAAGGTGCACTCCTAAATATTTTGCAGAACGGCCGAAGCAGACTGGCTGATCGTGGATTTCAATTGGAGGGGGTGGGAATCTTTTCCAAGAGAAAAAGATGGCCTGCGATTTGACGGGGTTAATTTTTATCTTCCATTGGTTGTAGTAGGTCTCAAGTAGGTCTATATGATTTTGGAGGTTAGCATGTAGATAATTAACGTTCCGATGTGCGGAGATGATACATGTATCATCTGCGTACATACAGAGGGTGGAGTGGGGTGCGCGGGGGTATCATTAACGAAAATATTAAAAAGAAGGGGGGCAAGAATAGAGCCTTGAGGGACACCTGCTTTGATAGGATTTTTAGAAGAAAGGGTGTTTAGGATCCGTAAGTGGAAATTACGGTGCTGGAGGTATGAGTTTATGATTTGAATAAGGGGAGGGGGGGCATTTATTTTGATGAGTTTATAGATGAGTCCTTTATGCCACGTACGGTCAAAGGCTTTCTCAACGTCGAGAAGAATGGCTCCAGCTGATTGTTTGTTGTGGAAGGCGTCAGAGACAAATTCCACAACACGCAACAGCTGGTGGGTGGTTGAATGGGCAGGGCGGAAACCAAATTGCTCGGGAATAATAATATTGTTGGAGTCAATAAATTTAAAAAGGCGGTTGTGGATAACTCGTTCAGCCAGTTTGCTAAGGGAGGAAAGCAAAGAAATGGGCCGGTAGGCAGAGGGGTTTGAGGGGTCGTCGCCATGTTTAAGAATAGGTATGATAATCGCGGTTTTCCATTGGTCGGGGAAGTGGTGTAAGAGAAGTATGGCATTAATGATGTGTACGAGGTAAAAGAGGATATTTAGGGGGATAAATTTTAAGGCTTTATTAGTGATTCTGTCTAGTCCGGGTGTTTTTTTGTTTTTAAAGCTTTTAATGATATCGAAAAGTTCAGACGGGGTGGTAGGGGTGATGCGGTCCAAAAGTGGGGGGGGGGCTCATGAAATTTTCAACTTGGCGGGTAATCTGGGCCTGAAAATGGGTGTTATTAGTAGAATTATTGGGTTTGAACTGATTTTTGTAGGTTTTAGCAAGTATGTCGGCTTTTTGAAGGTTTGAGAATGCCATTCCTGTGGCGGAGCGGAGGGGGGGAATTTGGCCAAAAGGTTTCTTAACACGCTTAATTTCTCTCCATATGGTTCTGTCTTCGGGGGAAAGGGATTCAATGAAATGTTTCCAGCTTTGCTGTTTGAAAATTTTGATGTCCGCTCTAAGTTTGCGGTTTAAAGAATTTAGGTGGGTTTTAATTTGGGTGTTTCTGGTAGATTGCCATAGCCTGCGAGTGAAGTTTCTTGTTTTAATTTGGCTAATAATGTGGGGTGGAAGTGGGTTGTAGCGGGGGGCAGGGCGGGTGGATGTAGCATCCGAGAGGGCCCGTTGAATTTCAAGAGTTACGTTACTTACAGCTGAATCAAGGTCAGCCGGGCTTTTAATTTGAGGATTTAAAAGGGTGGACAATTTGAGTGATTTTTTGAAGTTTTTCCAGTTGGTGAAGGTTGGGAGATTGGAAACAGGGAGGAGGGTATTTAAATTTAGGGAAAGAAGGACAGGGAGGTGGTCAGAGCTTAGTTCATTTAGGGTGTCAGTGGTGTGAGGGTAGTGAATATTCTTTAAAAGGGCAAAATCAATGGTGGAGGGGGCAGCCGAGAGAGAGTAGTGGGTGGGGCTAGAAGGTACGGCAATATGGATACTATTGGTCGAGGTGAAGTTATGAATTTGAGTGCCAAAAAGAGTTCTGCGGCGGCAGTTCCATGAAGGGTGGTGGGCATTGAAATCGCCTGCTAGGATAGTTCTGAGATTTGAGTTTAGGATGTTTTGAAGGTCGGGGATAATGTCGACAGAGCCACTGTGTTTGACGTAGACAGAACCAATAACAATTGGCGGGTGGTTTGGAAGGGTGACTTTTATAAGTTTGTTTTCAATTAGGTTGGAATTGATGGAAGACAGCTCATAATGGGGGATATTGCTTTTGACATAGATAGAGACTCCTCCATATGGGGAGGGGGAGGTGGCATTTTGATATCTGTAGGCAGAGTAGAGTTTATAATTTAGAATTTTAAGGGAGGGAGGATGACGGCCAGGTTTGATTTCTTGTACTAGGAGGATTTCAAAAGGGTTTGAATTTATGAAGTCGCGGAATTCTGTGATTTTGCCAGTAAGTCCATTTGCGTTCCAGAAGAGGATCCTAAGGGTATGCTGTGTACTATTCATCATGGGTGTTAGAAACAGGACAGAAGACTTCTTCAAGAGCAGTGAGGATCGCAAAAAGTTTATTTAGGGGGTTTGAGTTTTCATTGAAGCTAGAGCGGATTTGGGCAATGAATTTTTTAATTTTCGTCATATCGATGTCAAAACTTTGAAATATATTTTTGATTTCGGTGAAAATGCTTAAGATCTCAGTAAAATGTGATGAAAGATTTGATTTTGGTTTTTCAGATTGGTTTGATGATTTTTGTGGAATGGTGTCAGGGACAGGGGGAGGGGGGGTAATATAAGAATGTATGGAAAGATTTGCCAGCGGTAAGTTATTTGGGTCGGTAAGGGGAGTTCTTTTAGGAGTGTACTTCGTGAGAGATTTAGTTAGTCTTGAGTTTTGATTTTCCGGCATGGGAGTAGATTTTTCAGTGGTGTTTGAGGTGATTTCAGCAAAGGTTTTAGTTGTGGGTGGTGGGGTGGTGGTTTGTTGGGCAGGAAATTGTTCATTTGAAATGGGGGTGGGCTGATTTAGAGTAGCATTTTGAGTGGGGATGATTTTTTGGGATGAGGGTCTGAAGGGTGAAGTCTTTAGGCTGCGGTGCAGGGGCGCGAGTTGCGGGGGGGGGGGCATAAGGTCCCGGGATGTAAGCGTCCTTGTTGTACGGATTTGATGGGCAGAGTCTGTAATTTGCAGTATGGGGGCCAAGGCAGTTTGCTCATTTAGGGGGAGTTGTAATGGGTTTAGTACAGTCTCTAGATTGGTGACCTTCTCCACACTTTACACATCTGTGGGGAAGACGGCAGCAGTCACTACTATGGTTGTACCGCTGGCAGCGGTAGCACATCTTAACTGCGCGGGATTGAAAGTCTGTTATTTTGATTGTCATATCAAGGAGGGTGGTGATTTCTCGGATTTTTTCCCATCCCTTAGTGGGGTTTAGGTAGGTCAGAAAGATGGGTAGGGGGGCTTTGGTACGGTAATCTTTGAGTTGGGATATGCGATGGGTGCTGAAACCTAGTGAGTTAAGCTCATGGGCAATTTCATCTATCTGTGAATTTGGGGGGAGACCTTTTAATAAGATTTTAATCGGCCTTTCGGCCTTTAAGTTAATGGAATGAAATTCGATGTTTGATTCTACAAGGTGTCTTTGTACTATGCGAAAATCTTCTATTGACAGGGGGTAGATTTTAATAAATTCGCCCGCTAATTGGGCTTTTACTGGGTTTGTAGTTTTCGAGTTTAAAGTTTTGACTAATTCCCTCCAGTTGTTAGGGATGTTTACATAGAAAGGTTCAGGGTGGGGAACGTATTCATTTGAAGGGTTATCCGTAACGTGGTTTTGAGAGGCAGCAGGGGTTTGGTCAGGTGTGGGAGTGGTATCCATATTGGAGGGGTTCCTATTGGCGGAGGCATTTTCCTCGTAATCCTGGTCTTCTGTATTTGTTAAAGCATTGAAAGCGTTGCGAGTAGTCGTGGCTGACACAGAGGAAGTTATAAGTGTGGCCTTACGGCAAGTCTTTTTAGGGAGAGGTTGAGAGAATCCTTCCAAATCCTGCATTTCTTCAAGAGAGTCATTTTCAATTACAATATTAGGATCAATTGATTTTAAAGCATTTGAGTTAGCAATTTCGTTTAGTTGGGAGTTTCCCAAGGTAGAAGTAGAGTTTAAACTGTTGTTAGAAGTTTGGGAGTTTTCCCAAGGAGCATTAGGTGCTTTATCAAATTGAGCTAAGTTTGAGTTTAAATTTTGGGAATTTTCCCAAGCACTATTTGAGTCTACAGCATTAAAATTAGAGTTTAAATTTTGGGGAGTAGCCCCGAGACGATTATTTGCTTTGAGAATATCTAAATTTAAGCCTAGTAAGGCAGGGTTAGCAGGAGTTTTGTCCTGGCTAAGAAGACTTTCGTTCTCAGCAAAAAGCCTGATTTCAGTTACGTAGGGGGTTTGCTCATTTGCAGTGGGGTGCAGCTCAAAAAAATTCAAGAGAGAGTAACACATACCCCTAAGAGTCTGGATACTCCTTTCAGGATCTCCGGCTTGGATGCATCTCCATTCGTTCTGCAGGAATTTGTATGTCATAACTTGATCTTGAGCCTGCTTCATGGAGCCAGGGGAATCGGGAGGTAATCTAGCAAAGTCGCCGGAACGAAATCTTTCAAGCATGGCAGCAACATCGTCAGGAAGTACTCTGTCTGTCGGAGTCAACGAGGTTCCGGACTCCATGATCGAGTCAGGAAAGGCAATGATCTGAGAGAGAGATCGCTGTGACAAAATGGCTAAGAGGTCTGGTCGAGCGTCCGTACTACACGAGGTCTAACCAGCAAGTCTAAGACGAATTATGAGCGAGCGAGAGCCGAGCCCCGAGTCCAGAATCACTCAGCTTAAATACATTCCAGATGGATCCAAAACCCGTCCAATCAAAAATATCAAGGGCTCACAACTTCTCCTTTCTTCCAATACAAAACTTCACTGCTTTCAAACACATCCAGGGATCCGCCCCCTTCAACCGACGAATTTCAAGGCACGTGTATAACCACACGAAATCCAGCACAAGATTGCATCATCCAACAAAGCGAAAAAACATGGAGACAACTGTCTCCACCCGCAAGCAAGTGCGACCTTGAGCGACGTACGTTGTTCCTCGAGTGTGAGAGAAATATTATAGCATGAAAATGGCCACAATTCGAAACAGATTCAGATATATTTAAATAAGATAAAATGACGAGAGGGTTCCAGGACACAAATTAATTAAATAAGAGTTTAAAAAGTACAGATATTATATAATTTACAAAGGAGTGACGAATGCCGTCACGACAGCATAGCCATATGGTCAACCCCCATATGTGCATACCCAAAACCCCCATATGTGCATAGCCATAAGCACTCAAAGTGAAGAAACAGAGTGAATGAGTAAGAAGGTCAAGATGAGGACATTTGAAAAAACAGAAAATTCTTCTTAAGTAAGAAAAAGTGCACATGTGCAAGTTCACAACAGATCTGCAGTAACTATCCCAATCTAGTAAAATCCTTCTGGAATGCATTTGTTACGTGTTTATTGCTGAAGATATATATATATATATAAATATATATATATATATATATCCCTCAATAGAGCCTGTAACCCCTAGAGGGCGCGTTCCCAGGTGATGGTTGGGGTATGGATCCTTCGGGTGGTAGAAGGGAAATGCAATACTTCCCGCGGACCAACAAGCAGAAGTCCAACTTCTGGATGTAATGGCAACAATCTTTTCATGAGAAGTCGGTGATTCACGCACATGGATCTATTTGACTTCAAAGTGGACACGACACCAACCAACCATCAACCAATATATATATATATATATATATATATATATATATATATATATTTCATAATGCATGTTATGCAATACTAAGTACAATATTTGCAAATAGAATTAAGTTATAATAACATTCCTTGGGTTTGGCCTGAATACTTCCACTAAATCCATATTATCCCTTCCTTATCTCAACCAAATATATAACTTCAAAGGATTATGACTCGGATTCTCATTGCAGGAAGTAGAGTTTTGTCATCAATAGGAGGTACAGATCTTAGGATACGCATAGTGTTATAGATTACTTGAATCGAATTAACAGATTTATTCTTATATGCATAAAAAGCATTAAAAAACAAATTAAAACATGTGATCTATTTCCGTATATCATAATATTATATCACAAATATATATATTAAAATACAATAGCGATATTGAGCGATAATATTTGTCTTCTAAATCTTTAATTGAAAACATACATATTTATTTTTATTTGGGCTGAAAATCAAACATTAGTTACAAGTATAAAATATCCTCTGGAATAATGAATTTTTTAAAAATTCTGACAACCAAGCTGTTTATTACGGTTACCAGTGAACATGAAAGAATCAGCATTCAATTCACTGTTACCATATATCGTTAATTGACGATATATTTCGATAAAATCCACACTCTAGCTTACAAGGAGAAAAATCTACATTTTATTCTTCAGAATTTGTCAGCGATAATGTTATATCTAAGGGTGTAAAACAATTGAGTGCTTTTTCTAAAAAACAAAAATGCTTTTAATTTTAGTGTTCTTTTCTTGTAGATTTATGATTTGATCTGACATCTTAACTAATTTAATGTAAAAATAGCATATTTTTCCTTTTATTAAAACTGAATCACTTCAAATATGAAAATATTTTTAAACTTTAAATAAATGTATATATTTTAATTTCAAAATTAAAAGTTGACGATCGTTTGCATTTATTATAAGTATACAATCGATAATTTTGTTTAAACGGTTCATTTTTCTTACAATATATTTTTTTCTTACTCATCTATTGTTTTTGATCTTAGAAATCTGTGTTTCACATCAGTCATACAAACAATAATTAAAAATATATATTATTATTATTCGGCTAACCGACTAAATTTAACGTTTTGTGATTATAAATATTAATAAAAGTTATTTACCTGGATATCACATTTTATCATGTGTTTATTGAATTAACTGTTAACAAAAATTGCAACAAAACGCAATTAGAAAAAAACAATGTTTAAGCACATTTCATTGCTATTGCATCAAATAGAAAATATATCTTGATGGAGTTACACCCAAAACCATACATCACTTAAAATCTATATATGGATTCTTTTATTCGTATATGGATTTTGACACTTTTTCTTATAAAATATTGAATTTGAGAAATCCCATAATTCAGTGAGACACAAATAGGATTGAGGTACGTTATGTTTTTTACCTGATTGGATTTTTTTCAGAAACATCATTTTTATACCGACATTGTGGTTGAATATAATTGTATTTGTGTAATATAATAGGTTTTGTATTTATTGAACATGCGAAAGAATGAGATTTTGTTACAAAACTTTACGTTAGAGAGTTTCTACGGATTATGTCATGTTACATGACTCAATCGTTTTTTTTTTACTTTCCATATATACATAATGTAAAAGGAAAGTATTGTGATGGGGTCGAAAATTCGAATTTGAATTTTCGACGGGAGAGCACGTTTTAAGCATCCCTGATCACGAATCTAACATTGAGGTGGTGTCTGTGTGTGTGTGTGTGTGTGTGTGTGTGTGTGTGTGTGTGTGTGTCAGTGAGTCTGTGGAGAAGATAACTGACGAGCGAATAGAGCGATTCAAATGAAATTTGGTATAGAAATCACAATCCATGAATACTGAGAGCCTATTGTTTTAAAACGTAATCGAATGTTCAGACACCCCCCTAAATTTTCGAGTGAACTTTTGAAAAAATCATCAAAAAATCAAAACCTTTAAGAAAGTTACGCAAATAGCCATTTCTTGTGTAATTTTTCCTTACACAACGATTGGCATAAACTTTACAACGCTAGTATGAACCGTTCTCGAAATATTGCAGATTTTTCAATAAATTTATCAAAAAATTATTAGCTTTTGAGAAACATGTTTACTTTTCATATGTAATTTCATGTGATAAATTGGATGACATCATTCTCATAGATCTAACTCGTTCCATTTACGAGAAAAGATACTTTGAGTACAACTTTTGTATTTGAACGCACAATAGTCATTTATCTGTTCCAAGAGCAACTTATTTCTCAGTCCATAACGTTTGGCGAGATTTTGGCGCCGAATTTAGCAGAATGTCGCCAACGTGGCGATATTTTTAAATGTTGCCAAATTAGCGAAAATCTCGCCAAATGGATAAATGTATCCCTAAATCAATGTAAATGATGACTAATTGAAGAAAATTCAATATCTTGGAAAGAATATAAGTATCAACTATAAGAATAACATTTTTTTAACTGTAAAAGTTGTAAATTCTTTGCATTATATAAGGAAAGTCATGTGTTGCCCGCATCAGATTTTTTTATCTGACATGTCAAAAACTATAATGCTTATACAGCTAGATACAGGAAATTGTTTTATCCCATATGCGTGTTTTTTACATATATTAAATAACTTTACCATGTTTTAGTGTAAGAAGCAGCGCGATAGTTTTGTAATTTTAAAAAGAGAAAAAATGAGTCAAAATTAATATATGTTTTACGATGGTGCATATTATATATATAAAAAAAAATCAGCAACACATTTTTAGTATAGTCGAACCATCTTTTGGAATTCGTGAATCAATTCAAGAAAATTTATTTCAGTAAATATGGTAGAGTTCATGGAAATTTCTGATATACGTTTTATATTAGTTAATATATGAAATATATATCAAGGTAAGAATTCGAAATCTACTTTCAAGCTGAATATTTCCTAAAATACGTTATATGATATATCGATATTACTTTTACCAGGCAATAACACCCTGTCTAAGGAATTGTTCAAACAGAGTTTCGGCATTCTATATTTCTCTGTTGGATAGGCGGGATTAGAAAACCAATTTTTGTTCATCTAAATAACCGTTTATAACTCGAGAGCTCTTCCTCCTATTTATCTATATCTTTACTGTATTTTAAACTTAAATAGATCAGGTTCATGTGTAAAAATATTTTCTGATTTTGTGTTGTGTTAATATATAAAATGAAAATTCGAAAATACCTTCCAAAGCTAAATATTTTCTGAAATACAGCATTGGATGTAATTAATTTCGCAGCAATCAAACTGAGCTATGGGTATATTCTGATTAAAATTTTATTTTCCGACACCTTCCGCGTTTTGAAAGAACTTAAAAAATATTTTTACTTCTTTGGAGAAAAAATTGTTATTGTAAGTTTTCATCTTTAAGTCAAGATCGCATATAAATGGTTAGTTGTTGCGCCGCATTAACCCAACAATTTTCGTAGTATGGGACCACTAACTATAACTAGAAGACTATAACTACTGCATACATTACTCAATGAAATATACATTTTTAATTTTAAAAAATTAACATTTATTAGAACACAATTTATGAGCATTATTAAAATTATATAAAATGCTTCCGAAAACATTTACTATATAAGAGATTAAGGAGTTGAGGAATATGTGTGAGACCGAATTATTGAAATTCATTCAAACAGACCACATACTCGTTTTGAGTCATATGAAAACTGCCACATACCTTGGTATATTTCGCTCTGGCTAGTTTTGTACGTACTTACGGACTCTATATGAATTGTGATACATTCTTGTTGTTTGTTTATCTTTTCTCCGATCTAGGTCTACCTTAAGACATCATTTTAAGTCCAGATAAGCATATGTATAAAATAGCGGAATATTTCTGATGAACAGCATGGTTGCAATACACATGGAGCGGATTAGAACCATAAAGATTCAGTAGTAGAAGAAAGAAGAAATAGAAGTATCTCAGGAAAATATTGTATGGAATGTGTGTAAAATATTAACGAGGCATATTGTGCTTCTCTAAACAAAATATATAATTAATTGAGTCAGTTGAAATTAAAAGTCTCGTTTTATTATATATATATATATATATATAATATATTAAAACAAAATATATATATATAAAATGAAAGATTTTAATCGTAAATTATGCATAAACTACTGTATGAACAAAAAAAACCATCTCTAGCATATCTCTTACAAATGAGTAACTATAGACCAAGACTAAGGATAAATATATATATATACATATATATATATATATATATATATATATATATATATATATATATATATATATATATATATATATATATATATATATATATATATATATATATATATATATATATATATATATATATATATATATATATATATATATATATATATATAAATATATATATATATATATATATTTTTACATAATTCTTATTATTACATTTCAAATATTTATCCATATACTTGTCTGCTGCATTATGCGCGTATTGTATATTGGTTTCTTATTTTCTGTCTAGTTGTTTACGAGTTTCTGTGGTAACATTCATTTTTAATTAGTTAGAACTGAATTACACTAAAGTTAGCTGCATTTGCGCTGAATTGGTGTAAAATTTTAACTTCATTTTTATCTCATTATCCCTTATCTTATCATTTTAAAATGTCTGGTAATTGTAATTCCTAGGTGATAATTCTATTTTTAGCCATTGTTTTTGTGATCGATCTTAGTTTTTCATATATTGAATATCTTATTGTTTTTGTGATCGTACGTAGCCTTTCATACGTTGAATCTCTGAATTGTTGAACCTTTAAATAAATGCATATTTATTGGAAGAATTCGAATTCTGTATATACAGCAATGGTTATATTATTCTTAGATTATATTAGTTCTGAAGTAAAATATTGTGTTTCATGTTGTATTGATGGATGTTAATTTGAATCAATTTATTCTGGACTAGTCAATGTGTATATGTATATTTTTCCACTATCTATCCTAGTTTTGCTTATTCCTAAGCATTTATTTAATCCGGGTCTTAATGTGTCTACACATTAGTTTATATATTTTCAAAGTGTTTTAGATGATCCATTAGTTTGAAAAATAATGGTACCTTTCTTATGTTGTAATTGTGTCTCCACCTTTGTAATTGAATTAAGGTGCATTCTTGGCAAAAGAGTCTCTTTTTTTAATGCAAGTGCCTTTATTTTGGGGAAATAAATGTTACTATCATTCCCTATTACATGATGTCTTATTATAAAAAATTAGCGACTGGCAACTGGATGCTTTCTGACATCAAAGCTCGGTATTCGAGAACTTGTTGGTGTTCTCCTAGATCGTTATCCAGCTACCAACAATATCCTTTATCCTCTTTGACTATTCAATCTTCATTCGGTACATCCAGCCAGTATTCTTTATTCACTTCATATAACTTTCAATCGTACAGCCATGCATCACTAAATAACACACTTAAATTTAAATCTTGTAATTCTAATAGATGTAAAACTTGTCCGTTTGCTAATAGTAATCAGATCAATTGTAACAATAATCTTGTCTTCTGTAAAACATATAATTGTATCTACCAAATTGAATGTAAAAAATGTAATATGTCATATATAGGTCAAACCAGCAACTCTCTGCATCTCCGAATTAACGTACACAGGAATCACATAAAATTTTTTTCAAATAATGCAACTTCCTTTAATGAATCAAAATTTGAATACGAACATTTTTCTAAACATGGGTTCGACAACATTGAAATTAGTATTCTGTGTATTCAAAAAAATTACTATGACAGATTGTTTCTTGAAAATGAATTCATTTGTGCACACAAAACCATCTTTCCATATGGACTCAATCAAATATTTAACCATCATAATATAGTTAAAAAGTCCTTTAATTCTCCTAATGAAGACCATAATATTTATAATTCCTTCAACAATCATAAAAGTAAATCAAAAAGAACTAAAAGAGCAAGTAAATATAATAAAAAATTGCCATCATTATCTGAACTAAAAAATGCCATCCTTCAGCAACATGCAAATTTTAAAATTACTTTTGATTGGAAACAATGTAAAAACTGGATTTTCGCAATTAAAAAACAGCAATTAAATATGGTATATAATCTTTTTCTAAGTACTGCATTTGATAACGTTCATTTTAAATATTTATTCTATGATTTGCTCATTACCAGAAGTAAAAATCTTAATAGTTATTTTTATGTCACAGACTTAAACTTTAATGAACTTTAATCAAAACAAAATACTAAAATAAATGAATATTGTACCTTGAATTTTACTAATTATGTATTAAATAATCTGAAGATAAATAATTTTTTAAAATCGGTTTCCAATTACTTTCCAGTCAAACATGTAAATCCTAAAATTGCATATAAATATGATAAACCGCTAGGACGTTATATTTTCAACTATAATCAAATTGCCAAATCAGTAGATATTAATCAAAACTATGAATTGGATAAAGAGTCATATTGCCACTGTCATTTAGAAAAATACAAAGACTTTGTAGATAAACACCATGGGCATGTTATAACGGGAAATCTAAATATTATTAATTATGATGCACTAAGATCACTGATGTTACTGGGTACTAAGTACCGTATACCTACTAAATTTAAACATAAATTAATATGTAAAGGTTTATTTCTTGACTTAAATAAATTTATTTATAAAATCAGTTATAAATATCAAATCCCTGTAGAAGCCTTTAAACCTTGGAGAGTCTTAATAGAGCAATACTTAAATCATTATATATATAATCAGAAAATTAATAATTCATATAAATTTAATTCAATTAAAAATGATATTAAAGAAATACAAAATGATTTTGTCATTACATATGTCGATAAGGCAAGTGGAAACTACTCAATTATATGTAAATATTATTATAAAAATACCCTTCAGTCACACTTACTTAATAATCATATCTATAATTTACATAAAACTAACCTTAAAATCTTATACAATAGAATATCAGCCAAATATAAGCAAATCCATCTAAAAAATAGTTGTAATAACATTCCATATATTGTTTTAGTACCCAAGTTTCATAAATCCCCTGTTGCTTTTCGAACCATTACCAGTGGGCATAATTCTTACATTACTAATGCTGGAAAATTATTATTAAAGATATTACATGAAGTATCCTCGTCAGATGAAATCTCAAATAATTGTCATATTGTAAAAAACAGTTTTGAAGTAGTTAAGAAATTGAAAACTCTTACTAATATTCGTAGTATTTATACCTTTGATTTCAAAGATTTGTTTAATAATATTAATATAGATGATCTGTATAGAATTATTTTAGGAATTTTTGAAAAATATAATATGAACCTAAAATATTCAAATTTTCTTTTTAAAAAATTACTTAACTTCACTCTTTATGAGAATTATATTCAACATGGTGGTACTATTTTTAAACAACATGTTGGTATCCCACAAGGGGTGTGTGCCTCATCATTGTTAGCTAATCTGTATTTATTCTTCTATGAAAAAAACATTAATCCAAGCTTGCATAATATGCACATGTTTAGATATATAGATGACATTTTATGTGTATCCCCAAACAATAATATCCCTATAGTATTAAACTTTTATCCAAATAATTTACAATTAAATGCAAGTACTAATGACACAAATGTTGCAAACTTTTTAGATTTAAATTTAAATTTACAAAATTGTAATATGGTTATAAACTTGTATGATAAAAGACAGGATTTTAAATTTAATACATCAAAAATTCAACATTTTGACTCTTGTCTGCATATATCTGTATTTAGAAATATTATAATAAACCAGGCTCTTAGAATCAATAAAATTTGTGATGAATATTATAAATTAGCGCACTTTATGGAATTATTGAGTACAGCGACTAATAATGCATATCCCCCCAATTTTGTTATTAAAATTATCAACTCAGTGTATCAAATTTCACTCGATAACATCCTAGAAAACATTCCCAATTATAGTGACTAACATACAGGAGAGAGAGAGAGAGAGAGAGAGAGAGAGAGAGAGAGAGAGAGAGAGAGAGAGAGAGGGAAAAAAAAAATATATATATATGTTTGTATGTTATATATAATTATTTATTAATTATATAAATAAATAAAAATGAAAAATAATAAACTAAGTCAAAAACATTAGAAAAATCAAAAAATCGGAAAATAAGATGCATTAACATTAATGTTTTGAATTTTATTTTCGCAAAAAAATGTAACTTTTGTCAGTATTGAAACTACGTTTTGTGCGCCCTTATAATGGTGTATAGTGGCATTCTCGATTATTTAGTTTTCCTATGAATTCTTGTTTAGTAGGAATTTTCATCTTTGATTCATATTCATATTCAGTTCTGCATGTTTGGGAAGTTGTATTCTGAATTGCTTGTCCAGTCTTCAGCTTAGACTCACTGGACGGGTTTGGGAGTATTTCCGTGAACGTTCGTACTGCCTCCCTGGTAGAATTTCGACTTGTTCATTCCGGTGCTTCTAGATTAAGTTATTGAGGTTGATCGTGTATACACGTGGTCGAAGAGGAATGATTCATGCCGCATGGTAATACAATTTTCTTAATGTATCCTTTTTTCATTTTTTCATTTTTTGATGCCTGTAGTCTGAGTTTAAGCATTTATAGTAATGTACTATTGCTTAATCTGAAACAGGCATTTGTTTGGGTTAATTAGGGTTAAATACTCAGACCTGAAGAGGAATTTAATTCTGATTAATCATCGAATTTGGGAAGGTTCTATTCTTTTCTCTTATCGGCATTATGGCCGTGAATTTGCTTCTATGGTAATGTTAATATTACTTGAATTGTATTTTTATTTTTTTTATTTTTACATAATTCTTATTATTACATTTCAAATATATATATATATATATATATATATATATATATATATATGGGGAATAATGAAATATAACCTGCAAGATTGGTAAACATCATATGCATTGTTACATTTAAAACTGTAACAATGCATATTTTTAATTCAACCGAGTCACTTAAACATTATGATAACTATTTCAAAATTCGATAATGGAAATTATAAAGATGTATTTTAACCAGGTTTTATATAGGATATTTTCTGTAAAATTATGTTAGCATTGCGTTTCACTTCATTTACTTATCAATTACTTGTTATTTATGGATCTTCTAAAAAAACTGAAATACTTTTCAAAATGAAGTAATTGTTTAAATCAGTTATGGATAGATTTTCCAATACGATATGTCTTTTATACTAAAATTAAATTCGACAAGAAGCAGTATTCACATTTACTCACTGATGAAAGTTTTAGAAAAATATTTTTCCCCAAATTTTGTCGATTTCTAGAGAATAAAAATAAATTTTCAATAAATGTTTTTTTTTTCTTTTTTAGAGTATACAAAATACATTTATATTTAAATCCTTGCAAAATATCTGAAATTTTCAGATAAATATTTCACAATATTTTAATACTTTATTTCCTTCTAAAATAGGAAACATAGTCTAGAGAAACATGAATTGTTAAAAATCATACCTTGTATCGAGATAGTTAAAATTCTGTAACTCTATAGATGTAAAGCCGATAACAGTACTTTAAAAATACCCTTAATTTGTACATTCATGCCTTTATCAGAATGAGTTGAAAAAGTCCTAACCTAAACTACCATGTACTATCATAAAATATTAACAGACAGCATTTAATTGATATTATTGTATAATTTACTCACTGTCTTTTATTATTTTATTTTTTTTATTCTATTTATTTATCTTTTCATAGCAATGTTTACTTCTACAAAAAGCATATATTATTTAGTGTGGAGCCAAAAATTAAAATAACATTTTAGTTGTCAAATCCATTCGAAATAGATCTGGAAAATTTCAGGATCTAGGGATATATTGACTTGCAAATCCACCAACAAAGATAAATCGCCGAGTAGAAGAAATCACATATACCATCGATAATATTGTGGGCAATTATAATACTAATCTAGATATATTATAGAAAACAAATAGCATATTCTTTTTTCTTTTCCATATTTAACAAATACGATTTCCATTCAACTATTTTGTTGGAGATGATACTACAATTACATTTTAAAGCCTCTAAAACTCAATGTTGTTTACTAAATAGCCCTTTAAGCACTTTTTATTGAAATTGAATCTTGTCTTAATGTTTCTTAATGTTCCCAAGGGACTTGCGAAACGATAGTTGGATCATTTACCCTGTTCACTCGATTCCTTTATTTTACATCCTTACATATTAAGAATTTGAAAATTAAAAATGTTATTTGAATGTGTTGGAGGAATGTTGTAGTATATGATATATTTTGTATATACTAAGAGTCTTCTTCATGGATTAAAGATTTTAAGACCGCATATTACTTAGTTGCTGATAAGATAAGGAATATGGTTTTGCTATTTATTTTATTTCTTAATATTTCTCTTTACTCCTTGTGCACATGTATAATACAGTAGTTGAAATATATTTAACACTAAAGAAGTAATTCAAAGCTTAAGTTGGATATAGTCATAAATCTATGTGATATTCGCGGTACTTCATCATCCGTATTAAATTATAACGCAGTACACCTTGCCGTTCTTACAATATGTCTGTACATCAGGCAAACAGCCACAAACTTTCGAAAGAAATGAATAACTATAACTCTCAGAAAAATGGGACTGTTAATACGGAAACAATCATTATAAACTTACATGCACATTTGATAAATAAATAGCTTCATTCCTTATATTACTTTTGTACGTTAACATGGGTTATTATAATGTTTGGGGTTGAATATGGGATTACATGACGTACATATATTCTTAAGCAAGTCACATATATGAAATATGTTGTGAATTCAACTTTTATATTTCTCGGGTTATAGGAAAATGTTTCATGCATCTTAATCAAGTTGGAAAATGTCACAAATCAATTCTGCGTGTTGTTTTCAATGGATCGATAATATTTTAAATAATTTATATAGATACTAGCAGCATACCCGTTCTTCGTACGGAGTATATAATAGAAAGAAACTTGAAATTCATAATCATGCCCAAATTCTTATAGTATACTAAATGACATGTTTAATCAAAATATTCTGTTAAAATATTTAATATAATGCTCCTGAAAAGAAGTTTAAGAATCTCTGTTATCTATATAAATAAAAATGAAAATCTGTCTGTCTGTCTGTCTGTCTGTCTGTCTGTCTGTCTGTCTGTCTGTCTGTCTGTTTGTCACACCATCACGGGAGAACGGCTGAACCGAATTTCATGAAATTTTGTGTGTAGCCCAGAAATAGCCCCACTTAAAATTATATTCGTGTTTTGAGTTTTTACGACCAGTGGTTCTCGAGATATTAGTAAAAAACGAAATTTTCGTTTGTCTCATCATCACGGAAAAACGGCTAAACCGAATTTAATGAAATTTGGTGGATAGCCTTGAAATATCCCCCCATAAATTTTGTCCAAGTTTCGAGTTTCTAAGACCTGGGGTTGTCGAGATATTAATGAAAAACGGAACTTTTTCCTAGGAGTTCTACTCCCTAACTCCGTGGTTTATCCAAACGAAAAGCTTGAAAATCGTTTGAAAGTGAATTAAAATTTAATCTCTGAGTTTGATGGGAGATTGTTTGCGTTAATTAGTCACTTTCTGAAAACAGGTATTGTTTGAAACATGATTTAAAGGGGAAATCTATCTCCATGGTTCATGGTTTATTTAAAACAAGCTTTTACGGAACAATGAGAAGTATAGAGAAATCAAAATCGTTATTTAATATCGCAGTTTATGTTATAAGACATGACATATTTAACATGTTATAAGATTCTATCTTATATCATGTTACTCAGAAACGCAATTAAATTAAATCTGTCTGTTAATTTTAATAATTATTTTTTCGATTTGAATAATAAATAAATGGATATAAATATATATTTTAGAAAAGAACTATTTGATTTTTCTTATAGCATTTTTGACTGGATAATATCAATTACGGTCTTCAGGTTTAAAAATTATTATTATTTATAATTTCGGGGATTATTGATTCAAGGATTACTGATATTTTCAAGTTATTATGCAATTATTTTATTATGACAAAAATTGTTTAAACTCATATATTGTATGTTGTACGAATCTTCTACAAATACACGTGTATATCTTTTAATCTATGAGAATATAAGTAGTACAGGTATATTGACATATGTTTTGATATATATTGGCATATATTAGAATCAATTACGACCTTCTGGTATAAAGAGTACGAATATTATTGATGTTTTCAATTTATTACATCATCTATCTCTTTTATTTTGGCAAATATTTTTGAGACGCATATTGTAATACGGGTAATCTTCTACTAACACATTGGCATATTTTCTGATCTGCGACAATATAATTAGTACGGGGTTGCATATATTCATTCAATTCCTATTTTTTCTTCTGTAAATTTGCTTACAAAAGGGGGCAGGATGTTTTATTCTTCAGATCTGATCGTGAAGATAATTTTGCATAGTGAGAACATATATTCTTAATGCTCTTCTCTTTAGGAGCAATAAATTTAATATTTTAACAGAATTTGCACATGATTGCGAACTATAAGTTTCTTTAAATTATACACTCCGTACGAATAACGGATTAAATTAAATGTGTTTGTTAATGTTTTCATTATTTTTTTTCGATTTAAATAATAAATAAATGGATAAATGGATATAAAAGTATATTTTATGAATGGACGGTTTGATTTTTCTTTTAATTATATTAATTGCTGACTGCATACATCAATTTCATTTATTTTGGCAAAGAGTTTTCAAGCTTATATCGTATTTAGCTACTAAACTCATATATTGTGTTTAGCCAATAAATTCATATAGCCGATTGTTGAAACAGAAAGAGAGTAGAGCGGGTATATCTTCTAATACAATTGTAGTGTTTTCATTTAGTATATTGAAACGGGATATGAATGTTTCATTCAGATCTGCAAATTCAATGCTACGATTTTGGAGGGATATCGCTAATTTGACAACTTTTCTTAAACTTTGCCAAATTGACGGAAATGCCGCCAAATTGATATAAACGACACACAAACAGCTGCCATAAACCTTCGGGTTGATCGTGTGGCTTGGGTCTTCTACATATCAGTTAAATTTTTTTTTGTTTTGTTAGAAGAGAGCACTGAAATGTTGTTTGGTTAGCATTTATCTGTCAGACCAACCATCCTACTTAGTAATACATTTAGCCAATTTTTAAAATGTCACCACATTGATAAAAATGTTTTCAAATCTATAAAAATATCTTGAAATTGATATAATGGCGCTACTTAAATGATATTAATTGTTTTTTGTTAGGGGATAGTATTGTGATGATATTTCGTCAATTTGTCGCAAAGTGGAACTGTCAGTTCTACAGTCCCACTTGGCGATAAATTTGGCGATTTTTTAAAATGTCGCTAATTTGACGAAACTGTCGCCAAATGTTCCATAGAAATATAACTATTTAGACGATATTTTTTCTACCAATTTATTTGAAGCAAATGATATCATGTCGCTTAGCAACGGATTTAAATCCAATGTGTTTATGCGGCAGACGATTTTTATTAAATCCTTTCCGATTTGAATAATGAAGATATGTTTATAAAATAAATTTCATTGCCATTTCATTTTGGACTGGATAATATCAATTATACTCTTCAGGTTTAAACATTATTATTATTGATATTTTCGGGAATTATTGATTCAGTGATTATTGATATTTTTAAGTTATTACGCCATTGTTTTATTGCGGCAAAAATTGCTGACACACGCATATTGTACGTTGTACGAGTAATCTTCTAGGAATGCACGGGTATATCTTCTAACATACGAGAATATAAGTAGTACAGGTATATTGGCATATATTTTGACATATATTGGCATATATATTGGAATCAAGTACAGTCTTCTGGTATGAAGCTTAAGGGGATTAATTATATATTCAATTTATTACGTCGTCTGTTGTATTTTACCAAAAAACATTTGAGACTCATATTGCATAACGGGTAATCTTCTACTAATAATCGGACATTATAAGTAGTACGTGTATATCTTCCCATATAATTTTAGCACTTCAATTTTGACATATATTGGAATAAATGACTGTCTTCAGATTTAAAGATTACGGGTTTATTGGTATTTTCAATTTATACATGTAATCTACTAATACAGGTTATATTTTCTAATATTCGCGTATATAATTAGTACGGGTCCCATACAATTTTAACGCTTTTATTTTGCATATATTGATTCAATTCCATATTTTTTTTATATTTGCTTACATAAGGGGTCCAAGATGTTTTATTCTTCAGATATGTCCATGAAGATAATTTTATATAGCGAGAACAGAGATTCTTAAACTTCTTTTTAGGAGCATTATATTAAATATTTTAACAGAATATTTTGATTAAACATGTCATTTAGTATACTATAAGAATTTGCGCATGATTATGAATTTCAAGTTTCTTTATATTATATACTCCGTACGAAGAACGGGTATGCTGCTAGTCGCTATATAAAATTATCTTCATGGACATATCTGAAGAATAAAACATCTTGGACCCCTTATGTAAGCAAATATAAAAAAAAATATGGAATTGAATCAATATATGCAAAATAAAAGCGTTAAAATTGTATAGGACCCGTACTAATTATATACGCGAATATTAGAAAATATAACCTGTATTAGTAGATTACATGTATAAATTGAAAATACCAATAAACCCGTAATCTTTAAATCTGAAGACAGTCATTTATTCCAATATATGTCAAAATTAAAGTGCTAAAATTATATGGGAAGATATACACGTACTACTTATAATGTCCGATTATTAGTAGAAGATTGCCCGTTTTGCAATATGAGTCACAAATGTTTTTTGGTAAAATACAACAGACGACGTAATAAATTGAATATATAATTAATCCGCTTAATCTTCATACCAGAAGACTGTACTTGATTCCAATATATATGCCAATATATGTCAAAATATATGCCAATATACCTGTACTACTTATATTCTCGTAGGTTAGAAGATATACCCGTGCATTCCTAGAAGATTACTCGTACAACGTACAATATGCGTGTGTCAGCAATTTTTGCCTCAATAAAACAATGGCGTAATAACTTAAAAATATCAATAATCCCTGAATCAATAATTCCGGAAAATATCAATAATAATAATGTTTAAACCTGAAGAGTATAATTGATATTATCCAGTCCAAAATGAAATGGCAATGAAATTTATTTTATATACATATCTTCATTATTCAAATCGGAAAGGATTTAATAAAAATCGTCTGCCGCATAAGCACATTGGATTTAAATCCGTTGCTAAGCGACATGATATCATTTGCTTCAAATAAATTGGTAGAAAAAATATCGTCTAAATAGTTATATTTCTATGGAACATTTGGCGACAGTTTCGTCAAATTAGCGACATTTTAAAAAATCGCCAAATTTATCGCCAAGTGGGACTGTAGAACTGACAGTTCCACTTTGCGACAAATTGACGAAATATCATCACAATACTATCCCCTAACAAAAAAACAATTAATATCATTTATGTAGCGCAATTTTATCAATTTCAAGATATTTTTATAGATTTGAAAACATTTTTATCAATTTGGTGACATTTTAAAAATTCGCTAAATGTATTAGTAAGTAGGATGGTTGGTCTGACAGATAAATGCTAACCAAACATCATTTTAGTACTCTCTTCTAACAAAACAAAAAAAAAATTTCATTGATATGTAGAAGACCCAAGCCACACGACCAACCCGAAGGTTTATGGCAGCTGTTTGTGCGTCGTTTATATCAATTTGGCGACATTTCCGTCAATTTGGCAAAGTTTAAGAAAAGTTGTTAAATTAGCGATATCCCTCCAAATTCGTAGCTTTGAATTTGCAGATCTGAATGAAACATTCTTATCCCGTTTCAATATACTAAATGAAAACACTACAATTGTATTAGAAGATATACCCGCTCTACTCTTTTTCTGTTTCAACAATCGGCAATATGAATTTATTGGCTAAACACAATATATGAGTTTAGTAGCTAAATACGATATGAGCTTGAAAACTCTTTGCCAAAATAAATGAAATTGATGTACGCAGTCAGCAATTAATATAATTAAAAGAAAAATCAAACCGTCCATTCATAAGATATATTTTATATCCATTTATCCATTTATTTATTATTTAAATCGAAAAAAAATAATAAAAACATTAACAAACACATTTAATTTAATTGCGATGCCGAGCAACATGGTATATCCTCCTAAAATGTTAAAATTTATTAACCACTAACAGCACACCCGTTATTCGTACGGAGTGTATAATTTAAAGAAACTTAAAGTTCGCAGTCATGTGCAAATTCTGTTAAAATATTAAATTTATTGCTCCTAAAGAGAAGTTTAAGAATATATGTTCTCACTATGCAAAATTATCTTCACGATCAGATCTGAAGAATAAAACATCCTGCCCCCTTTTGTAAGCAAATTTACAGAAGAAAAAATAGGAATTGAATGAATATATGCAACCCCGTACTAATTATATTGTCGCAGATCAGAAAATATGCCAATGTGTTAGTAGAAGATTACCCGTATTACAATATGCGTCTCAAAAATATTTGCCAAAATAAAAGAGATGACGTAATAAATTGAAAACATCAATAATATCCGTACTCTTTATACCAGAAGGTCGTAATTGATTCCAATATATGCCAATATATATCAAAACATATGTCAATATACCTGTACTAATTATATTCTCGTAGATTAAAAGATATACACGTGTATTTGTAGAAGATTCGTACAACATACAATATATGAGTTTAAACAATTTTTGTCATAATAAAATAATTGCATAATAACTTCAAAATACCAATAATCCTTGAATCAATAATCCCCGAAAATATAAATAATAATAATTTTTAAACCTGAAGACCGTAATTGATATTATCCAGTCAAAAATGCTATAAGAAAAATCAAATCGTTCTTTTCTAAAATATATTTTTATATCCATTTATTTATTATTCAAATCGAAAAAATAATTATTAAAATTAACAGACAGATTTAATTTAATTGCGTTTCTGAGTAACATGATATAAGATAGAATCTTATAACATGTTAAATATCATGTCTTATAACATAAACTGCGAAATTAAATAACGATTTTTATTTCTCTATACTTCTCATTGTTCCGTAAAAGCTTGTTTTAAATAAACCATGAACCATGGAGATAGATTTCCCCTTTAAATCATGTTTCAAACAATTCATGTTTTCAGAAAGTGACTAATTAACGCAAAAAATCTACCATCAAACTCAGAGATTAAATTTTAATTCACTTTCAAACGGTTTTCAAGCTTTTCGTTTGGATAAACCACGGAGTTAGGGAGTAGAACTCCAAGGAAAAAGTTCCGTTTTTCATTAATATCTCGACAACCCCAGGTCTTAGAAACTCGAAACTTGGACAAAATTTATGGGGGGATATTTCAAGGCTATTCACCAAATTTCATTAAATTCGGTTCAGCCGTTTTCCCGTGATGATGAGACAAACGAAAATTTCGTTTTTTACTAATATCTCGAGAACCACTGGTCGTAGAAACTCAAAACACGGATATAATTTTAAGTGGGGCTATTTCTGGGCTACCCACAAAATTTCATCAAATTCGGTTCAGCCGTTCTCCCGTGATGGTGTGACAAACAGACAGACAGACAGACAGACAGACAGACAGACAGACAGACAGACAGACAGACAGATTTTCATTTTTATTTATATAGATTTGCAAAAAAGAATAAATAATTTAAACATGTAACACACATAATCATTAGTGTGCTATTCAGATACTTATATACGATTATAATAAAATCATAAACATTTCCATTCCAATTAATATATTCCAATAGATGATTGGATACATTCCAGTTGATGGTTGGAAATAATTAAAATAAAATAAGTGAAATATATATAAATAGTAAAAATGCGGATTAAAGTAATGTTAAAGTAACGTTAGAATAAAGTAAAATAATGCTGCGGGTTAAATATAGGGTAATTAAATATAGAGTTTTTAAATATGGGGTCTTGTCTATAAACCTCTAGTACATATTTGTTTAAATAAATCAACTATATAACATATGTTTTAAAATCAACTTTTATTTCTTCTCGATTTATAAATTATTCGATAAAAAATGTTTAATGTATTTTAAGCAAGTTCGTAAATATATGAAAAAAAATATTTTTTAGGATAATTACAGGTATTATTTTCCATAAATCAGCAACATATTAAATAAATTTTATGGATATCTGTACCACCAACCCGCAATGTCGTGAAAATATATCAATGTACAACACATATATACCAAACATATGTACCACACATATGTACCATACATTATCACTAGTTTGCTTTCCATCTGTAATTCATAATTCAGCATAATAATTCATTCTAATTGACATTTTATGGAACAAAATTAAGTGTACACAAAATTATAATATATATATATATATATATATATATATATATATATATATATATATATTATAATTTTGTGTACACTTAATTTTGTTCCATAAAATGTCAATTAGAATGAATTATTATGCTGAATTATGAATTACAGATGGAAAGCAAACTAGTGATAATGTATGGTACATATGTGTGGTACATATGTTTAGTATATATGTGTTGTATTTTTATTTTTTTTGTATTTTTATTTTTTTTATTTTTACATAATTCTTATTATTACATTTCAAATATATATATATATATATATATATATAAATAGTATGAATACGGACTAAAGTAATGTTGATTTTAAATGTTATGTTTTGGTATTTTTCTACTAATGTGAAGTTACACATTTCCCAGTATTTATCGTTGGTTTGAGTATACCAACTTATCCGTATAAATAATATTAACTCCGTACTTCTCAAAGACTTCTCTTATTAATTTTTATATTTGTCTATCACTACCTATATCATAGTAGTTTATATTTAAAGTGCGAATTTTCAAAATAAATATTTACTCGTGTTACTTCTATAATTCTAAGCCTACAGCCAATTACCAACGTTTCCCGGTTCCAAAAGATGCACCCGCTAGTTAAATAATATATACACTCCGTTGAAGAGCCCAAATTATTTTTATACCGTAAATAAGAGTTCTGCAAACCGTTACGCATGCGCCCACAAGAATATAAAGTAACAAAAATATCGTATATGATTTATATATTTTATCTTTAAAATTCGAGAATCTAGAAAACAGGTATTCAGGGAGTTAGACTTTTGGATAGAAATAAACACATATAAATAAAAATCCTTGAAGTATCAAAAAAAGAAAAGGTATTTCATCCCAAATGTAAAATACTCAAAATCGTTATCTATGCGAATTTTCATCCGATTGAAGTCAAATTTTCAGACCACATATTTAATACTGAAATCATTTTATGTTCCAAAATTTAACATTTATCATTTAAATTCAAGAACTTAGAACATTGAAAAATTTATTGCAACCCATGTCTGGACAAAAATATGAGATATTGTTCATAAACCACCTGTGTCTGGATCACGAGCAAGGAAAATTGACTGCACCTGCGATTGATAAATCAATTTGACAAAATTGCGGAAAATGGTGATTTTCGACATTATAACTTTAAAAATATATTCGGATTTACATATATATATATATATATATATATATATATATATATATATATATATATATATATATATATATATATATATATATATATACGAAATTTAAAAGAATAAAAGGGAAATAAGCCAACAGGAAAATATTAAATAGCCATGGGGATTGAGACCCCTTAATCCCGGTTAAAGCACGGTATTACACCATGTTAACACTCTTGGAATCGATACCTTGCTGTAGTTTAATTTCTGAAAGCATGTAAATTATAAGACACAAACCGTGGAAGAGAACCAAAGAAAGCATTTTTTGCGGAAATTTCCAAAATCAGCAAAAAATCCGTTATTTACCTTATTGTAGATAGCATTATAGTTGTGACTTAGGAATCGTACAGGGTAATGCTTTTTGATTGCGTCATTTATAATTTTTCGGTCATTGATAGTACGATCAGATTTGAATGTATGGATCCGATTGCTTCTATATAAATGATTTTTAATAATATTGCGTAACGTGTTTTTGCTCAAATTAGAATTCCAATCTATGATGTGATTAATGTTGATGTTGAAAAAGTTTCTTTTATAGTATAAAATAGTAAATATTCCGTCGCTGTCATCATATTTGATGCATATATCCAGAAAGTCGACCTCGTTTTTGTTTTCCATATGTGTTTTGATAACTTCTAATTTCGTATAGTAGATGCTGAAGTGTCAAAATCCTCCATATTTTCGTTTTGTCCTGTAAGAATGTCATCCACGAATCTAAAATAAGGAATTTCATTTAAAATATCAGGGCCTTCTTCATACTTGTTTAAATAGAGGTCCGCTAGCATTAAGGAGCATCCTTAACCCATAGGAGTGACTTTAATTTGTTGATAATAATCTGTTCAGTTAAATAGTATGTTTTCAAACAATAAACTATTTATCATGGTTTTATATGTATTTAATGCAATACAATTATGTATATCATAGATTTCATAAATTTCTAATAATATATCAACGAGGTCTTCTAGATTAATATTGTTAAAGAAATCCTTAAAGTCATAGCTACGATATTTCAATAGTTCAGGAATATATTTAATCTTATTCAGTACCTCGTAACTATTACTAACCATAATGGAACCTTTATATTTTATTTTAGACATAATAGTCTTCAACATTGCTAAAAGCTTAGAGTTAGCAATAGTCAAGTAAGTCTTGAATCCCACAGTGACCAAAACGGAACTTGACTGTGGTTTTATGTAACTTATGTATCATGACAATGTATGGAAATCATACGAGTTTTATTTCATATCCGATACGTTTATATAAGGCTGTGATTTTGTTTTCGATTGTTCTGCCAGGTAGTTTTAAATGGGCGTACATAAGTTCGTTATTATAATTATTATTTAATATATCCACATAATATTTAATACACGTAAGTGTATAATTCGACATGACTTAATCCGTATATGTTATTACGTAATCTTTCCTGTATTTATTCATGATGGTTTCATTGATCTTGCAGTGATTCTTATCATGTCTTAAGTTACGATAATAATATCCGAATAACTCTGAAATATTGAATTTCCATTCATTAAATTCTATTAATGGCCCACTGTACTTTACTGCCAGTTTATAAATAGAGTCATTGAGGTCTCTGTTAAAATTATTTTCTATGTATACAGACTCTTTTCTTCTGAATTTAGTTCCTAGTTGTCAAAATGCTTTAAGGCATTTTGTAGTATCTTCGACTATATTCAGGTCCCCTGTTATGATGTGGCCGTGGTCTTGATCGAGGTACTTGCTATCAGCGCACATGCAATCAGTTGATTCATGCAGTTTGACATTTTTACCAATATGATTATAGTTGAATTTGCTGCGTCCCTTATTATGAATTATACATTGAATTACTTCAAACCCAAAGTTATACAACCTGAAATAAAACAAAAAAAGCGTATGTGATATGTATAAATGTTCTAATGACAGGATCTATAATAAAATAGATCAAACTTTTTTGACTATCGACATTACTATAAAGGCATAAAGACTTTCAAATATAAAAAATGTAAGTCTAAGCATTGTGAATTATGTCCTATGGTAGACCCTGGTCAAATTTCTGAAGAAAATTACAACTATAGTTTATTTTGCAAAACTTATAACTGCATCTATTGAATCACCTGTAGTACCTATAATATATAATATATAGGTCAAACCAAAAACAACCTCAATTATCGTATCAATCTTCACCGTGGACCGAGATTAGCAGGTTCTATAATAAAGATGCATACGTAACCTATTTAGAATTACATCATTTTAATGTTCATGGATTTGATAATATTATGATGCATATTATCGATGTCGTACCAGACTGCTATGAACGAATATGGTGGGGGAATTTGCCCATACAACAATATGGAACGGCATACCCTTATGGTCTTAATTATATCAATTTCTGTAATGCCCATAACTTCGATTACTTTGAAAACGTACATCATCAATCTGTGCTGCAGGCCTTGACACTCAAGAAAAATACAAGATAGGCAAGAGAACATAAAACTAATAAAGTGTAATTTAACGATACGATAAAACGAGTTGAAAATTTCGTTGAAAGTTTAAATACCTTTAAAGTAAATAAAATTGGTTGGATAAAAAATCTCATTTTTGGAATCAGAAAACGTTACATCAAAAGAATTTGACTTAAATTCAATAATTATCCATTACATGTGGATTATTATGACAACACTACTGTAGTAACTACTAAGTTTCCAATTTTCTTGGACATAATCAAATTGAGAGCAAAACAACTTCATATCGATTGGTAAATGAAGATCAAAATACAGACAAAAAGGAATAATTTATTGCAACATTCATGAATAAGGTATATGATCAAATACCTTTTAAAGCAATTTTAACACATGACATTACATTTTAACACAAGACATAATTAAGACATGACTCACCTCTTGCCCATACCTAATATTGAAATAAATATCACTTATAAATTCATAAAAACCAATGGACGCAGCATATTCAACTATAATCAAATTGGTAAAAATGTGAAACTGTATGAATCAAGTGATTGCATGTGCGCTGATAGCAAGTACCTCGATCAAGACCACTGCCACATCATAACAGGGGACCTGAATACAGTCGAAGATACTGACCTTAAAGCATTTTTACAACTAGGAAGTAAATTCAGAAGACAAGAGTTTGTAAACATAGAAAATAATTTTAACAAAGACCTCAATGACTTTATTTATAAACTGGCAGTAAAGTACAGTGTGCCATTAATAGCATTTAATGAACGGAAATTCAATATTTCAAAGGTATTCGGATATTATTATCGTATCTTAAGACATGACAAGAATCAATGTAAGATCAATGAAAACATCATGAATAGATATAGGAAAGATTACGTAATAACATATATGGATAAAGTCATGTCTAATTAAACACTTACGTGTATTAAATATTATGTGGATCTTTTAAATAATAATTATACTGACGAACTTATGCACACAAATTTAAAACTACCTGGCAGAACAATAGAAAACAAAATTAAAGCCTTATATAAACATATCGGATATGAAATAAAGCATGCACGATTTCCATACCTTGTCATGATACCTAAGTTACATAAAACTCCAATCAAGTTCCTTCCGGTCACTGTGGGATTCAAAACTTACTTGACTATTGCTAACTCTAAGCTTTTATCACTGTTGAAAACCATTATGTCTAAAATAAAAAATAAAGGTTCTATTCTGGTTAATAATAGTTACGAGGTACTGAATAAGATTAAATATATTCCTGAACGATTGAAATATCGAAGCTATGACTTTAAGGATCTATTTAACAATATGAATCTAGAAGACCTCGTTGATATATTAGTAGAAATTTATAAAATCTATGATATACATAATTGCATTGCATTAAATAAATATAAAACCAAGATCGTATTGCTTGAAAACATACTATTTAACGGAACAGATTATTATCAACAAATTAAAGGCATTCCTGTGGGTGGAGTATGTTCCTCAATGCTTGCGGACCTCTATTTAAAAAAGTATGAGGAAGGCACTTTATTTTAAATGAAACTCCTTATTTTAGATTCGTGGATGATATTCTTACAGGACAAAATGAAAATATGGAGGATTTTGACTTCAGCTTCTACCCTACGAATTTAGAACTTATCGAAACACATATGGAAATCAAAAACGAGGTCGACTTTCTGGATATATGCATCAAATATGATGGCAGCGACATAGTATTTACTGTTTTATACGATAAAAAAACTATTTCAACATCAACATTAATCACAGCATAGATCGGAATTCTAATTTGAGCAAAAACACATTAGGCAATATTATTAAAAATCCTTTAGGTAGAAACAATCGGATCCATACTATCAAATCTGATCGTACTACCAATGACCAAAAAATTATAAGTGAAGCAATCAAAAAGCATTATCCTGTGCGATTCCTAAGACACAACTACAATGCTATCTACAATAAGGTAAATAACGCATTTTTTGCGGATTTTGCAAATATTTGAATTTGAAGTTGTTGATGGAAAACTCAGTGTTACTGTAACTTTAACCTGTCTTTGGAGCAATTAAGTCACGCAGCCTCCTGGTTCTAGGGATTTCTGATGTATAAAAACCAGCACACATTCTTGACTATCTTCAGTATTCTTCATTCTTTTGAAGGTCGATTGTCAAATCTGCCTCCTTTGGTGGTCTTCCATGGTTTGTGTCTCATAATTGACATGCTTTCAGAAATTAAGTTACAGCAAGGTATCGTTTCCGGGAATGTTACCATGGTGTAATAACGTGCTTTAGCCGGGATCTAGGGGTCACAATCCCCATTGTCCCTTTAATATTTTCCTGTTGGCTTATTTCTCTTTTATTCTTCTGAATTTCGTATATTTACTTTTCGTGAAAGTGCAGCATTGCGCCTTATATGTTAAGTATTTTTCATACTTTTGTATGCTTTACTTATCTACTCAGTAATCTCCTTTTACACCTTTGATACATGTATATATATATATATATATATATATATATATATATATATATATATATATATATATATATATATATATACATATATATATATATATATATACATGTTTGTGTGTGTGTGTGTGTATTGAATAATAAATATATTTGAACTTCTAAATCATTATACTTAACAAGTTTTTTAATTACTGCACAATGTCATTATATATTGTATTTTGATTAAAAAAAATAATTGAATTTAAAATATAGCAAAAATAACAGATTTCACAAAAAAAAAAATCAAAAGTCAATAAAAATGCTAAATTCAAGATATATCTAAATGAACAAATACTGAATAAAATTGCTTTACTTTCAAATTCTAAACATACCATTTATCTTAAGTTGCACGATAATTGGAATATATTGCTGACATTAATCTCAAGTCAAATATTTTCTTTTGATCAAGAAAAAAATAAAGCTTTCACTAATGAAAATTCATAGCTTTCGAAAAGTAATGGCTTTGACTTTTATGCTAATACTTTAAATTTCACAATGCATATCTTAAAAATAATGCATAACATTTGTTTACGCCCATTTACACAAAATATAGAATTTTTAATTATATAATTTACAAATTAAGAATCTTTATACTCAGCTATATTAAAGGAGGAAACTAGTTTTTCTAACCAGAAAGTATTAACAAATCTTTCCTTTTAGAACCAATTGATGTGCATAATGGGCATGTAAACATATTTCCCTATTGGAAACATTTGATTTAAACCCAAAAACAGTCAATTGGTTGTCAATTAATAAAAATAATCTCTAACACACTGAGTCCCATAAAATAAAAAACATTTTCGGCCAACATAATCCGTTACATTGCACAATAGTGATCAGAAGAGCAGCAAGTTATATCAATGTTACAATAAGCTAGCATGTAGTTAGATACCAGTCATAGGTGAGCTTTATAGATGACCCTTCTTAGATGATATACCCTTTATAAATGACAGAAAGTAACCCCTATACATATACGTATGCATGACATTGCATTCATTCCTGGCTATATCCAATAGTTGTGTTGCATCCCAACATATAATATCGCTTCATATAAATAACATATATTTAAAATTGCAAATTTTATAAATAAGGGTATAAGAGTAGTGCTTATATAATGTATAGGAGTAGAAAATATATAAGAGTAGTTTTCATACGAATTATTTTTCGATAAATCAATGGAAATCATTCGTTAATAGCTATTTCTCAATGTTTTCTTATCGCAATACTTTTGATGCGAAACATCTTAAGGGAGAGTAAAGTAAATCTTGAAGCATGTGCAAAGGTAAAATGGAAAGTTGCAACGGGAGTGACATTATATTGTTATAAAGACATTACATAAAACCATTGTTATAATTTGAAAATCTGGGTCGTTTGACCTTGGTGACAAATTTGATGACATTGCTGACGAATATTGCAACTTATTTTTAACTGCGCGACGTTTGGTGAGATCTAGAAACTTCTCGAAAGTTGTAGATTGCCTCACAATTTCACGTGTTTCTTTCTTTTTACAGAGCATTCCACTGAGTGTATGGTATATAAGCTCATCATCATTCATTTAGGCTTTTGGCGTGATACGAGTGACAGTATATCTGAAGAACTCAAAACAGAACCATGTTTAACTTTTCTTCTGATTACATATATCATTTAAACTGTAATAATACTGGTAGGAAGTTGCAATGAAATATATTTTATGTCTGCAACATCTGTACATCAACTTATACGCTGTACGTTGGTGTGCGCTTATCGCTTGCACCGATTGCTCCCTCACCCAGTGAGATGAATGCAAATGTTCATTTAAAACATTTTATCGTCGGTAACGTAGTCGTTTGTGGTCCGATTCGCATGAAATATACGCATAAAACACAGCATCAAACACTTAACCATGATTATTTTTTTTCGGATTATAGATATATATATATATATATATATATATATATATATATATATATATATATATATATATATATATATATATATATATATATATATATATATATACGTCTGACCGAACTAAATTTAGCACTATTGTCGATTTCGAATCAAGTGTCATAAATTATTTAATATGCAAAATCTCATTTTGTTTGATTAATCATTTATTTGAATCCACCAAAAATGAGCTAACATATTTTTCTGGAAGTATAAAGATGCTCATGTTTTATTACCATTGACGTTTGTTTAGTAACTCTTAAAATAATAAAATAATATATATATATAATACTAGGACCCGAGGAGAGAGTTTTGGAAAAGTGAACAAATCCATGATTTAGGCCTAGCCTTGTGTACGTTGTAGTTAGGTTTTTCGAGTTACAGCTTCTCACTTTTCTTTTATATATATATATATATATATATATATATATATATATATATATATATACATATAAAAATAAGTATATCACGAACGGAACTCCTATTTAAGTAAAGGAGAAAACAGAAACCTTACAGAGGATGTGGCGCTTAGCAGCTCTGCATCCAGAGTGGAATACAAGGATATAAACAAGAAGAAAAAATAAGCGAGAACAGGAGTGACCATATGATTTGCATAGAATGGCTGGGGTGGATTGCGACACCCCTTTCCCGCTTAAAGCAGCTTTTACGACCCGGGCAACGCTCACGGCACCAATGTAACTCAATGGTCAATCTCCCACATGTGCAAAGACAGAAGCACCCGAACGGACAAAAGAGCAAAGATGGAACCAAGCATGGAAGAGATACACCTTACTATCCAGCATGAAAACACAACATTTTATAAGGGAAAGTCGCACATGCGCGAAAAGACTTCAAGATGATAGGATCGCAGATATGAAAATATATATGATTAAGAATTCTCATTTAGAATCAAACAATGTACAATTTCTTTCTTTGAAAAAGGAATAGTAATAATGTTGTAAAAAATATCTAGGGTAATTTCTTTTTAATGCATCATTTATTATTTTATTACATTCATGAATGCAGTCTTTTTTAAAAGTACTGTAGTTTCTGTTTCTTCTGAAGTACCCGATAATAATATTTCTGAATATATTTTTAGTGAGGTTTGAATTCCAATCAATAATATTATTAATTTTGATATTGTATGAATTTCTCTTGTCGTGTATGGTTGTATAAATTCCATACTGTTGGTGCTTTCTTATTGACAAATCCAGGAAGTCTGTCGATCCATCCTCATTGATCGGGTTTTCAATTAAGTAGGGGGTTATGCAAACACCCCTGACATAGATTTTGCATTCTACCCAAGGGAATTGGACTTAATTGAAAACCCGATCAATGAGGATGGATCGACAGACTTCCTGGATTTGTCAATAAGAAAGCACCAACAGTATGGAATTTATACAACCATACACGACAAGAGAAATTCATACAATATCAAAATTAATAATATTATTGATTGGAATTCAAACCTCACTAAAAATATATTCAGAAATATTATTATCGGGTACTTCAGAAGAAACAGAAACTACAGTACTTTTAAAAAAGACTGCATTCATGAATGTAATAAAATAATAAATGATGCATTAAAAAGAAATTACCCTAAATATTTTTTACAACATTATTACTATTCCTTTTTCAAAGAAAGAAATTGTACATTGTTTGATTCTAAATGAGAATTCTTAATCATATATATTTTCATATCTGCGATCCTATCATCTTGAAGTCTTTTCGCGCATGTGCGACTTTCCCTTATAAAATGTTGTGTTTTCATGCTGGATAGTAAGGTGTATCTCTTCTTGTTTATATCCTTATATATATATATATATATATATATATATATATATATATATATATATATATATATATATATATATATATATATATATATATATATATATATATATATATATATATATATATATATATATATATATATATATATATATATATATCTGTTAAGCTGTATTATAAAACAGTACTGGTAGAAAGTTGAGAAAACAATAAATTTTAGGTCTGCAACATATGGGCAACAAAATCTGTAGTATACGTTGGTAACAGCTTATCGCTTGCATCGATTGCACCCTCGCCGGGTGGAATGACTGCAGATGTTAAACCCAAACGTTTCATCGTCGGTAACTCCGTCATTTGTGGTCCAATTCAAACGATATACTATATTCTATTCATCTATCGAACTTGTAAAATTAAAAGTATATACATAAAAATTTAAAAAATATTGAAATATGTCCCTAGGAATATTACACTATCGTGATACACAGCGCTCATCAACCATTTATCTTTCAAAATATGCGCCGGCATGATTTTTAACATCATTATATAACGATCAACTATCTTATTCATTTGTACCAATTTCGATGACGACGCCTATAAAATTGTCAAAAGGCAGTATTTCAATATACATGAGACTGTTCGAAGGTTTCTTTCCTTTCTTCAAATGGCTAATAAAAAGTGATTATCATAATCGCACATACATAAGTTTGCAGTTGTTTCGAGAATTCTTCTAAACTCACGGTCAGCACTAAATAATCCAACAAGTCGAAAAGAAGAAATGAACATAAAGAGAAGAACCAAAATGATATATCTGACCATGAAGCTGGAATATAAATCTCACCATTTATACAAAAACTGACTTAAAGAATATTTTGAATTTACCTTTTATCTTCAAAACATCTGGTATATTAATTAATGACTTAATGCATTAATGACTTAATGGCCTAATGACTTAATACTTACATTTTGAACGGTCTTGCTGGGTGCTATCAAATTTTCTTACTTTTCTTTGACTCATAGGATTATTTTTTATCATTGGGACGCTTTCCTCCTTTTCGATTTATTGCAGTTTCCTCGGACATGCTACGTTTCATTCATGAATGTTTTATTTTATATTTTTGGGATTTGAGACTTGCATCCTCTTGTTGCGGCATTCTGTTTTCGAAAAATCAAATTTATGCATTTTACTTCTACATTAATTCGGTACATTCTTTATTAATTCGGGTTTTTTTTACATATTTAGCACATATGAAAGAGATGCAACGTATCATAGAAACAAATAAGCACTTTCTAAAAGCTTTGAAATTGAGAAATAAATAGTACATTACTATATGTAATAACTTGTGCGCAATTAAATTAAGTGTTGCTCATACATCATATTAGTTCAACGCAAATTGCAACATGAAACGGATAATGCACTTTTGTAAATACATTATTTTATAAATTTATTTTTGAAGTAAAATCCAATTATAAAAATTTTATACTGTCAACGTTAAAGTTTTAATGAACTTTAATGTAATATGAAACTTTTTTTTAAATTCCAGCTATTGCTAAAAGTTTAGTTAAATTTTGTTCTATTTATTTAAGGTATCAATATCCACTCTGACAGTGATAGTAATGGGCTATAAAAACTGTAATGGAAAAAAGTCTTTTCATCGATTTTCAGGAACGAGAATGTAAAATTGGAAAAGTAATATCGATACTTTTATAAAGGTCGCACTAATGTATTGAGTTAAGAGATTGAAGAAGGAAAAAAGGTTTTAAACACATTTCTCTTTAATATTTTCCCATAAAATCAATAGTTTAATCATCAAACAAAATCTATAGCTTACTTTTAGTACCCTTAAGCCATTAAATTCAGTTATTAAAATTAATCTAAGAACTTTTTTCAACAATAAGAAGGAATAGATTACATATAAAAAGCACTTGCAGATCAATTTTCACAAAATAATAAAGCAGGCATCACAAACTTTCACATTTTCACCACATAACAAAATCATCTAACTGTAACTTTGGATGCACATTGAAACTGTGATTTCAGTATATTTAACGAGATATATAAAGACAAATTGTTATAATTTTCATGTATATTCCAAACAAATTATATGATTAATAAAAATAAGTTTGAGAAACACTCAAACAATATTTTTCATTAATATTGTCTCTACGACATTTTAATTTGATTTGGTGGTGTATAAATACATGAGAAATAATGAATGGGTGAAATTTAATAAAACAGTATTATTTTGAATTAAAATGCTATTATTTATTTTTTCAAACAGTGATGCATTTATCATAGCAATTCTATCAATTTTAATTATCACTAAAATTATAAATTTGTGTTACTAAATTCTTCCATTAAAAGTGCTCAATGAAATAAAGTAATTAATTTATAGCACGTAATTACACCCCCTCCCAAGGTTAAGCATGGAATGCAAATTCACAGATTACGAGCGAAATAATGTATCTTATTAGACGAAACTTGTTATACACTTCAAATGTAATATGCAAGTATAGAAAAACTTGCATAATAGCAGTTGGATCCGTGCCAAATACGTAAATCCGCGTTTTAGTAAAAGCTATTGTTTCTTTCTGTGCGCCCTTGCATCTACTATGGACGTTAGGGTGAAAATCCGGAATAGCAATTTCATTCAATATGTCTCAAAAAGGCATTTAGATGATGGTCAACTATGGAAAGCTGTAGGCAGGTTAGAATCCGGCCAATCTATTGGAAAAGTTGATGAATTCGTCAGAGTCCACCATTCTGCGATTTTACGCTTATGGATCTAATTTCAAAACAGCGGAACAATAAGCAGAAGGCTAGGCTTGGGACGCTGCACAGTGGTGCCAAATGAGGAATTTGCGGAAAAAACCTCACAACTTATGCATTTCTTAATAGTTTTGCATACTTTTTGCGCATGTAGATAAGTTAAAAGTAAGATTTTATATGCATGCCGAAACAGCGAAGATTGCAAAACGTTGCAGCTGATTTTCACAGAAAAGTTGCATAATAGTATCTGCTTTCGAAATAACTCACCCAGAGCGTATGTAGGAACGTATAGTTTTTTTATAGGCTTAAAGAAATGAAGGAAAACCAAAAAAATTATATATCTATATTTTAGGCTTTATAGTGTGATTTTGGCTATGTTTTTACGAAATGTATTTAAATCAGAAATAAGCTAAAGTTACATATATTGAAAATACGTGAGACATATAAATATAAATATCCACAAAAATTTTGGAAAAAATATTAAAATTTTAATTAGAATAAACAAGATTTCAATTAGAATGTGGAAGTCTTGTTTAAGATCAGTTTTTCCTTCTAGTTATACTGAATAAAATACATTTATTTACATGGCAAGATACTTCGGATCATTGCCTGTCAAAAAATAGTAGTTGGTATCGAAAAATATTATTTTCGGGTTTCGGTGTTTTTTCCGCCATGGCAGCAGTGTGCGCCGTCAAGTCACAACATCTTCTGATAACCGCTACATAGCATTATAGGTCAGACGTAACAGGCAAGCAACAGCACCTGCTTTACGTTCTAGCCTCGCTACATCTACAGGTAAGCTTGTGTCCGTTAAAACTAAAGAAGGAAACATTAGGGTAGAGCGATTTTTTTCTTTTTTTCGAATTTTAAATCGGCCAGGGTAAATGAGTTGCCCCATGGGACAAAACGAATGTGTGAAAAACTTTACGTTCCTGAGGTCAAAATGTCATGCACCACATGGAAGTCCAAATTCAGTATTTCAGGCATAACATGTCCTCTTTTGGTTTGGATACGAATATTCTTTTTTTGATTTCTTAATCGACCAGGGTCAAAAAGGTTAGATCAATGAATCAAACAAACTTATGTAAAATTTCAAGTCCCTGGAGATACATCTTAATGCGCTGCACATATGTTCCTTGGACGCCATGGACGCCAATGTCTGCAAAGGGAGATCGAACTGTTCGGGATAGGGTATGTCAAATACCTGTCTTTTTGAGAAGTTCTTCGTTTGGTATTATCGCTGTCCCACCCGTAAGCAAAAGGTTAAGTGTAACGATTTTAGCCAAAAAAAGTTAATTTTCTGACGTATCCTGTAAAATCTTAAAGGCAGAAGAGGGCGTCAAAGATGTTTAGTGAATGTATCTTAAATATAATTAGGCTTGTAAATAAATATGTTTCGATTTGTTACTGCAGTAAAGCTGACAGAAGTAGAACAAAAATAAGTTATTTAAATTTTATTTTTTTTTATTTCCCTAAACTACATTTTGGAACTAACAGTAAGGTATTTTTCTTGTAATAACATATACTTTTCTCGTGATATAAGATGTACTACAGTTGTTGTTCACAAAATAAAATACAGGGAAGGATATGAAAAACATTGAATGGAAAAAAAAAGTATGCATAAATTCCCACATAAATATTAAATAAAATTAAGCAGAACGTTCTGATCTCGTATTAAAAGTATTCATAAGTTTTTTTGACTGAATTTTCGCTAGGATAAAGCCATGTCGTTGCTCATCTACACAGACTTTTCCTGCTGCCTCTGCTACAATTTGAGCGTATGTCTCTGTTGACTGAGTATGACATGGGAATTTCGGAATATGGATTTTCAGCCTACATTCCTTTTCTAATATTGCAGATAATAATTCAGCATCTGGAAAACTCTTAGCAAGAGGTGGTTCATATCTTTCGGATGTTGCCAGTCGATAAGTTCAGTGTAATCATTTGCACTGAAATTAATTTCCGGAACACTAAAATTTCTCACTTTTTTCACTCATTTTAAAACATTCGTACATTTTCTTGCTGCCGTAATTATTCTGACAGATAGTTACCTTGTGTGTTCTTTGTCATCTACAGGCATTGACAGGATAATGTTTCCTCTCTCTTGGTTGTAACACAGGATCAATAACATATTTTAAGTCCTCTTTCAATCCTGCCTTCCTAAGTATCTGGAAAGATGGATTATTTTAAATGTGCCGTGGACACTCCAAGCAGAGTGGTTTTCTCTTTAGGCTAAACTACATAGGTGCATAATCTTTCATTATAAATATAGCAAGTGTAATGAAGCTTTCAGGTGAATTTTCAGTTCCAACATATAATCTTAAAATTCTACAAGCTGTTGTAAGCCACTAAGTGCAGCTGGTTCTGGTTTGATGGATGCAAGAACATCAGGGAAGACACCGGTGGAAACTACCTGGCATACATCAAACAAATACATTTGATCAGAGCTCAACTTCAAACCCGTTACTTCGAAAGAAAAATGTTCTCCTCTAATTTGAGAATATGTTTTCACTGCAAGATTTTCACTGCAAGATTTTCACAATTTTGGATTGCTTTTCCGATAGGCCCAGAAAATTATATTGTGACCTTTAGTTTCTCCATCAAGCTCTTTTAGAAGATGTCGCAAATGTATTTTATTTGCGTGTTACAGAGACAAATGCACGGTTGCACTGGACGATTTAATGCCACTTCCAATAGACGTATAAATCCCCCATTCACACCAGTATTTATATTTGCCGCATCACAGCCTAGAGCGATCAAAATATCAAGAGGAATTTGCTGGTTTTTTAAAGTTAGTTTCGCCACAAATAACTTTCACTTCACCAGACTAAACTGTAATGTGTCCAATATAGACAGAGTCTGGTTCTTGTATCAGGGTGTAATGTTCTTTTCGGACTAGTCGTCTATAACACGTCGATGCCTTTTTTACTTGAAGTATGTTTGCATTCTTTCTTCCATCGAAATATAAACAGTTTCAGCATTTTCACTTTCAATGTCTTTTGCAGAATTGTGGAATGAATTTCATTCCATACGAATTTTGCTACGATGAGTAACTTAACGTGCTTTGCCTTCGTGTATTATTCCAACTTGTTTAAAAAGCGCACTTGCAATGGAAACAGCTCCTCGATCTGAAATATCAGGACGATTAAATTCTCTTGCCAAATTTTGAAGCTTGACCCCCATTTGAGTCTGCTTTTGCGCAGTTGAATGATCAGCAGCTGAAAATTGGTCAACCACTTCACACTAAAATTCTTCTCGGCCACACATCTTACTGCCGTAAGCCTTTAGGTTGGCTGCGTTGTCTGGGCCTTCTACACTCACATTCTGAGGCTAATTCAGAAGACAATGGCATCGAATCAATTTCTATTGACCGCTTAAAAATCAGAGAACCCGAACGGCACATTTTCTGTTTAATTTCTTTCTTCTTTTCTTATGAGCTGTTGTGTATTTTTTATCTTGTCTGATATCTTGTCTTATTCATACACTTACCTTTATTTTATTCTGTGCACTTGCATGTAGCTAAATCAAACAATTATGTTTCGTTAGATTGTCTAAATTCTTCAAGTTTAGACAGGAAGTTAATACTGGTTTTTCTTGTACTGGTATATTATCTCATAAAATTCCTGTACCTTTCGTGTAATATTTTCACTTTTCATGCAATACTTTTGTGACTGATGTAAAATATTGATGTTCGACTCCATATTTTTTCAGAATTATGAGTTATGATTTCTGCAACATCAGACACTTCAGGTTCTTTTGAAGTACGCTCAGATTCCAGTTTGTTTCTTTCGAACTTATAGCTTCTAAGAACGTCAGCATTGGTCGGAAGAACATTATGTCCCATTTCAGATTGGAAACCAAGTATAGGGCACTCTATTCCTTTTCTGGTCTTCGCACCATGTATTTTTGGGGCGATGATTGTTCCACTTTACTCGCTATTAACACATCATCAACACAGTCATTGAGTCAATTAGTAAAAATAAAATTGCTCCTTAAGATTCATGAATTGAAAGAAATAATTAAGTAGTAGTAATCAAACCGCAACAAGGTCCATATTTTTCAGAATTGAGTTCTTGAAGAAAAACACTAAAAAGAACAAAAATAGAAAACCGGACTTAAGTGGTTCTTAATTTCCAAGTTTAAATTATGAATTTATTTAACTACAACACATTACAAATTATGTTTAGAAAGTAAAGTTCTAGGTTTCAATGTCCAACATATTCACAATACAGATCTTTATGCATATTATATAATATACGATATGCAGGTAAATAAGAGCATGCAATATTTATAAGGTACTAATGATATAGAACATCAAAACAAACATCAAACCTGAAAATAAGCCATCATAAAATATAATCCTCAGCAAATTAAATCAAAATAAAAACAAATATCAAAATAATAATATACAGCAAACAAAATATAGTGTGCAGCTAATAAATATTTTTAGGGTGATTTTACATTTTAAAGTATAAATTTCATTTTACGTATAAAATAAGTTTACCTCTTGCTGTGTTTTTCGCTTAATATAACTGAAAGTCATGTATTATTTAACATTTAATTCAACCTTAGTTCCTAACCGTGAAATATAAATAAACACATACAAGAAACACTATAAGATGAGAACATATTTTAAACTGACTCTGCGAGTTTGCGATCTGCCTTCTATTGCAGTTCTTCCCGTGCAGCTGCACTGAAGTGGCTGTAAGGACCTCAGGTGAGAAAAGCCCTCTTGTGTGACCATGCAGAAATACATGGGCTGTTCCAAAATAGAAAACCTACAAAAAAAGCTCCTAAGGTTTACAAAGTTTCTGGGATCTCGGTAAAGAGAGTTATATGTCGCAAAGTTATGGGTCAATAATTGTTTCTTATAATCTAATAACGCGTATAAAGGGCATTTCATAAATGTGCGGTTTCAGATTAAAATGGTCTTTATTTTTAACTGAAATAGTTACCTTTGATCCCGATGCGGCGCATGAAGTTGTGACTTCAGGGACTTGAAATTTTACGCATATTTGATATATTCCATCGGTTAACCTTTTGACTCTGGCTGATTTCGAAATCGAAAAAACAATTTTTTTTTCGTGTTCGAACACAAATAGGATTATTTGGACTGAGATAGTGCATTTTGGCCTCCATGCGGCAAATAAAATCTTGACCCCAGGAACATTCGTTTTTTCACACTTTCGTTTTGTCCCACGGGATAACTTTTTTACCCTGACCGATTTCGAGATTAAAAACACCCTATAACTCTACCCTAACCCACATAGCGTTTGTGCTAACAGTTTGTGGCCCAACAGTTTGTGGCCCATTGTCTGCGAGGCATATAGCAACCCATTTCTAATGGTGTCAGGAACACGTCATTTGGACCATAGACGATTGTAGCAATGTCCTATTCACAGATGAGTCCAGATTCTCTTTGTGTAACCATAACATATTATCTACACACGGTGAAAATAAAATCCATGCTCACTGGGCTCAACCCATAAAGAAAGCGGGAGAAGTCATTACTCAATGTAGGTAATGTGTACCACAAATATAATTGCTAGCACGATGCCTCCTCACAGACACCATAGGACAGTTCGACGCCAAAGTTTGAATACTACAAGACAGAAGTTGTAAATTTACGGGTAAGATATGTCGTAGTAAATTTCGAAATTGAAACGACAAATATCTTGAAAATTATAGCCCCTGTGATGTGTTAAGTCACTCCGCGGTTCGGCCGAGACTTACCGGCTGCTGGGAACCCGCTGATCATCGACATTTATTGGGACGCATATAAAATGACCGTCACTCCGCAATCAAATAAATAGTTCGGAATTTCGTACCATCCATTTCTCGAGCAAAAGTGATGAACGAATGAGCGGGCGAGGAAACTTTCCGCCCATTTTGTCCCACTCTCCACAAAATGTAAAGGGACCCGAGTTAAAAAAGTTAAGTCAGATTCCAACTTTCATTCTCGTGAGAGAGATTCTCATTTTTCATGAATTTCCCCGGCTGCGGATCGAGCCGCTCCAAACTCTTGCAGTCTACGGGAATCTGTAAACATGCATCCCTGCTATTTCTGTAGCAGTAATAAACAAGAAAGATCAATCATGCTTAAAGCACTGATTATGAAACACTTTTCAACTTCAATGCAATTTTATTTAAAAAAGTCGAAAATGCAATACATTCCTCGGTAATATTTTAAAACTTATCACAATACTACATTGATTTATTATATTTGAAAACTTAAACCTTCATTGAAAAAAATGAACTTCATTCAAATGACGACATTGAAATATAAATTGCGTGGTTTAAATATCTCTAAAATGCAATACATTCCACGGTAATATTTTTAAATCTATCATAATACTACGATAATTTATTATATTTGAAAACTTCATTGAAAACAACTGAAATTAATTCAAATGACGTCATAGAAAAAATAACACGCCTGGATCTCTCTTTAAAAGCAGGATTTCATTCATAACTTTCTCCATTTCATTCGTCACAATACTATAATAATTTATTTTATTTAAAAATTAAGACCATGGAGCTACAATTCATAAACTTTATGCTTAAAACTTCATCGAAAAAAATCGTCCTTCTGTTTATAAAATCAATTAATATTTCATTCATATCAGCCATGGAGACTCCATGGACTGAATTATTTTGTGTTAAAGAAATACAGCAATTCTAATACAACTCATTCTACATATTTTGCTGTTTACATTTTACATAGGTGAAAAATAGGCTTAATTGTAGAAATAATCAAATTTGAATGAGAATTTAAACTCAAATATATTGTCATTGTGTTGTTTTAGTATGTAGGTGCACAGAATTTAAGCAGAAATAAAGTAGTTTTAGGATGGATACAACATTCAATATGAATTAAAAAGAACTTTAAAAAATCAAGAATTTGAAACAAGATGGATGCCATATATCATTTTGAAGTGGGTCATGTGATCGTTTCATATCATGGTCACGTGATCGCTTCATATAAGATGTGTAATTATTATTTTAATTTTTATTTAAAAAACTACTGGATATATTTAGCTGAATTTTTTTTTATATATTTTATGGAACAATTTGATTACTACCTAAAATTTTCGAAGCAATTTGTGAATTTTAAATCCGCTTAAAAAATGTTAGAAAAATTAGGTCCCATAGGGCTCAATGTATTTCATTTTTTCAACCCGGGTTCAATCCAAAACTAATTGTGTGATATTATTCATTTATATTCCCATAGGTCCTACAGACCGTCTGAACAACATACTAAAATTTCATTTTGATTAAGTCATATTTACGGCAGTTATCGTGCTAACGGACAGACAGACAGACAGACAGACAGACAGACAGACAGAATGAACAAAGTCATAAACACTTTTCAACTTTGTTGTAAAGTGTTAAAAACCTACCACAGGAAACAAAATCCTAGGCACCAGATTTTTTAGCATTATCTACATCTGTAGAGCTCGGATTCCTAAATAATAGGCTAATACCGCCCTAGGGAATTTTCCTGCAGAACAAACTGTTGTGGATCCAGGTGGCTTTGATAACCCTCATCGGACAGCAGTGGAAACCGCTTTTGCTTGTCGTTGTGCGGACTCCTATGCAGCAGGCAGCATTGCCCTGCTGCAAAAAATCCCCAGTGTGACAAAAAATCCCCAGCGAATAGCCAGGATTTTGAAGCATGCAAGTACCTGTTGCCAATATCTCATACCAACCGATATTTGGAAAGTGGAGCGCATAGCGGTCATCGCCCCAGTCTACACCCAATTTTCGTGAAGACTTCTGTAGCAGTATCCCTTGTGAACTGTGTTTCCTCGCCTATATATATATATCCCAGACCCCTAATCATATGAACTCTTGAAGGTGGTCTTTTGGATTAACAAGTCATCCGTCAATATTGGAGTTATTGTGTTTGAAATGCAATTGCAATAATAATATATGCATTTCAATCTACCTATAAGGGCATCAATAAATATGAGCTTGGGAAAATTACCATTGCTATATCAGCTTTAGATGCAAATTAAGGATAATGTAAATTAATAATAGCCGTAATAACTCAGTACCCACTGAAGTCAAGTTAGGTATCCGTTAAGTTAAGTATATAATATCCGTTAGGTTAAGTATATAATATTTGTGTATTATTAGTGTGTTTCACAATTTATGTGTATAAATAAATGTGTTAGTGGCAAAAAATCGACTGATTTCTGTATCCTCGCAATGTACTCAATATTTTTAGATTTCACGTATACGATTACTGAGTCAACTGGTGGACACTATTGGTAAGTGTTAGTATTGCATTTATATGAATTTTACTATACCACACTTTGCAGTCGGACGATCGACGAATTCTGGTGTGGAGATATCCGCCTCTCATTTTCTGGTGGTGGTATCCTTGTATGGGCTGGTAATTCCATTGGCGGACACACTGACCTCTATTTCTTCCTCAACGGTACAGTGGCTGGAAAAGATATCGCTATTAAAATCCTTGATCCCTATGTCCACCCTTATGTGGTTGAATTAGGTTCTAAATTTGTTCTTATGGAGGACAGTATTAAGCCATATAGAGTTCGTAACGTGAAAGATTACCTGATGGCATAGGGAATACAGCGAATGGAGTGGCTAGCGTATTATCCGATACTAAACCCTATAGATCCTGTAGAGGATGCCGTTGGGACAGCTGTAGCTTAACAACAAACCTTTACAAACTCTGCCCAAGATCTCCAACGAGCTCTCATACAAGAATGGCAATTATTGCTCTCCGACCTCATTGAGCACTTAATTGATTGCATGAATCGTCGTTGTCAACCCTGCATTTGTGTGAGAGGAGGTCATACACATTATTAGCAGACAATAATATTCATGAGTGCCATTAATGTCAAAGGTGTCAGTGAAATGCATTATTGAAGGATATTAATTACAAACAACAATGTCATAAAGTCAAAAACTATAAAATATCATGAAAATATTTAATCACATGCCCTTTGTCAGATTCTAACTTATTAAATATTATTTTACTACGTCTAAGCGGGATTACATGTGATTTGAAGGAGTGTTAGGATCTTTCAGCAGTGTACCGTAGACCTGAATGTACAGCTCCTGCTTTGCAGAAAGATGACGATACCATTTGAAATTTCATAACTTTAAGGGTAGAAGGGTTTTTTTACTTGTAAGGGAGTTTTTATCATGCAGTGTGTGTTTGCATTGTATATATGTTTATGAAGAATAAAGGTGATTTTTACACATTTTTAATAACATATTTGTTTTAGATTTGTGTATTTTCAGCAAAATTTGGAACGTATATCTTTGCAATTGAAAGTAAAAGTGCAAACTCAATGACATTGATATCAAAAGTTTATTAATGGAGCATTAAACTAACTACAACATAAAATGTATTCAAGCAATCGTCTAACAATCAAAATAACTGTCTTCCAAACATAAATATTTAATTTAATTTTAAAATGTCAAAATTACATAATATTATGAAATTTTCAAATAATAATACAAATAGGATAAATAATGCGAATTGAGCGCTGATATTACGTAGAGTATATAACATAGTAATATTACATTGATAGAAGTTTAAGCTATTCATATTTCTATATTTTATTAAACAGCCAAGTTAAAGCGAGTTAAAAGTTGCTATATTATATCTTTTATTCTTACATGATTTTATAATTAAATCAAAGAAAACAAAAATCAAAGAATGCCTGATAAATAATTACAAAAGTGTGGACACTTTTCAAAATCAAAAAGGTTGCTTCGCTGTCATCTGTTACAATATATCAATGGCGCAATTGTTTTCTTCATTTCTTTAACTAGAAAGTTATTTTAAAAACTGAAAAATTGGAAAATTAATAAAGAAACTATTCTTAAACGATTTTCTGATATTTTAATCTAATCAATTAATATTGCCGTGGTATAAAAAGTTTTCAATATATTCAGCCTTTTATTTTCGCTTAAGAAAATCAAACCATTAAAGGAGAAAGGGATATTAAATCACATTAAAAACAACAGATGTAGAATTATTTAGAAAAAACGTGATTGCAATCGCTGATAAATATGTTATGAAATATGATATTTATTCGAATCTATATTTCGTTTTGAATGCTCAGCTAAGAAACAAACATGTTGATAATAGTTAAACAATGGTGAAATATATATATTGCATCAGACATAAAATTCTAATATGTACATATGTATATATATATATATATATATATATATATATATATATATATATATATATATATATACATACATTAAAACTTAGATATTTCGATATCTTTGTAAATACCGAATAGTTTTATAGTACAAGCCAATAAGTGAATGCAGAGCAAATGAGATTATAATGATTCAGTATAAGAAAATACATCATAAATGTGCTAATGATATTATGATCTTAGGACAAGATTTATATGCTGATATTGAATGGAAAGTATTTAACCTCATTTTATACTTCCTATTCATAAAGAACAAAAGTACCTGAATAATAAGTCCTTTCTAATTTTTTAAAATTGTATGTTACATATTAACTCAGATATGATTCAGCATTTATTTTAATAGATTATATTAACAATATAATAATAAATCTATATGACTACTGAGTTTTAACATCTCTAATTCTATAATTGAGCAAATCATTTTATTTTGTTCATTTCTACACATTCACGAACACAGGGAGTAAAATGTTTAATGACAAAAAAAAATCGTTCTACATCGTTTTTCAATTAATGGATAACGATGACTTATTTTGCAGGCCTATTTATCACAGACCAATCAAACCTCAAATAAGACGTAATGATATATATTTTTTCTTTTACACAAATTCTTTAGAGAAATATAATTATAATTCGTATTTTTTTCATTTAAACGAATAATTTTAATTCAAATTTATTTAGAAATATATCTTATAGATTTACAGTCTTCTGAATATAATGTGATATGAATGAGTAATAATTTACAACTACATATTTTAAGTAAATAAATTTGTGTAATTTATTATAATAAAAATTATAAAATATAAACAAATTGATATCATAATAATTGCATAAAATAATAATTACTTCTTCTCATTTGCAATATAAAATTAAGTCATTGTAAGAAATATTTTTTTTAATGGTTTCCAAAGTTACAGATAAATGCTCAATATACAAATAGATTTTCAGTACAGGCTGAGAAATTACTAATTAATCATGATGGAAAAAACACATTGAAGTAGTAATTTATAAGAAGAATTATTATTTTTCTTTAAATAACATATTTTTTTAATTCTTTAGATTTCAACAATTATGTTTTTATATGCTCTTTATCACTCGTACCAAATTTTACCTACACATATGAAATTCAAAATGTAAGGTGTTGTGCATTGATGACCATTATAAACTGCATATAGGCAATTCAATTTTATTTCTGAGTATTTATATGACAAATTTCTGAATAAATAAATTACAATTTTTATTAAAAACACCAGTTTGCTTGATAATATTAACTTAAGAAATTATAATTGAAATTTAGTAGTATGTTTATATAAACTCTAAATCTTACGCTGTTTTCAATAATATAAAAGGCGGTTTAAGAAAAATCAATCAAGTTCTTTCATACGAATATCTTGTATTTTGTATATAAAAATTAAAATTCGGAAAATTGATATATAATACATAAAAAATCTGATATGCGCAGTACATGACTTCTATAATGCAATTAATTTACAACTTTTAAAGTAAAAAAATAATAGGTTATTCTTATATTAGCTACTTAAATCCTTTCCAAGATATTAAATTTTCGTCCATTAGTCGATATTTTAATTGACAACATTTAAAAAAGTGGCCAAGTTGGCGACATTCCACCAAATTTGCCGCTAAAATCTCGCCAAGCGTTAGGGACGGATAAAGAAGTTATTTTTATAGCAGATAAATGACTTTGGCGATGAAATACAAAAGTATTACTAAGTATATTTTCTCGTGAATAGAACGAGCTGGATCCACGAGAATGATGCCACCAACTGTATCGCATGATTATGAAAAATGAACATGTTTCTCAACAAATAATATTTTTTTTCAATTAAGGGACCTTTTGATAAATTTATTTGAAAAATGTGCAATATCTGAAGAACGGTTCATGCTAGTGTTGTAAAGTTTATGTCAATCGTTTTCTAAGGACGAATTACATGAGAAATGACTATTTGCGCAACTTTGATAAAGGTTTCAATCTTTTGATGATTTTTTGAAAATTTCGATCGAAATTTTAGGGTGGTTCTGAACATTTGATTGTGTATAAAAACAATAGGCTTCCAGTGTTCATGTATTGTAATTTTTAAATCTAATTTCTTTCGAATCGGTCCATTCGTTCGTCAGTTATCTTCTCCACAGACTCACTGACACACACACACACAAACATATTTTCACACACACACACATACACAGCTTCACACACATACGCATATATAATTTCACACACACACACACACACATACATACTTTCACACACACACAGACATATACCCAAAAACGTCCCGTCTGATTCGTGTTCAAGGATGTTTGAAACCTGCTCTCCCGTCGAAAACTCGAATTCGAATTTTCGACTCCGTCACAATAATTTTGTTATACTTTATATGTACATAAGACAAGTAATACTTTAATATTAAACAAAATATAATTTTCTTTGGATTTGCAATGGTTAATCTCGATGAAATACATATTTAAACTTTATAAAAATCACTTTATTTAGTTTGACAATGGATTATTTAACGAAGGTTTACTTCAATTTTATCTATTTCACCCACAACAATTTGAACGTATCAATGTTTTTCGGAAAAACGAGGAAATGCTTCATTTTTGTTGTGTATGATATAGTAGCAGATATAAAAACAATTTAATGATATTTAAACTGGACTATGATTTTTTGTTCTCCGTTTTTACTTTCCTTACATGCATAATGTATAAGGAAAGTATTGTGACGGGGTCGAAATTCGAATTCGAATTTTCGACGGCAGAGCACGTTTCAAGCATCCCTGATCACGAATCAAACATCTTTGAGGTGATGTCTATGTGTGTGTGTGTGTGTGTGTGTGTGTGTGTGTGTCAGTGAGTCTGTGGAGACGATATTTCACGAACGAACGTAGCGTTTCGAATTAAATTTGGTACAAAAATCACAATCCGTGAAAACTGGAAACCTATTGTTTTAAAATGTTATCGAATGTTCAGAACCCCCCTAAATTTTCGAGTGAAACTTTGAAAAATTATCAAAAAATCAAAACCGTTAATACAGTTACGCAAGTAGACATTTCTTATGTAATTCATCCTTAGAAAACGATTGACATAAACTTTAGAATGCTAGGAAGAATCGTTCTCGAGATATTGCACATTTTTTAAATACATGTATCAAAAAATCTCATAAATTAAAAATAAATATTAACTGTTGAGAAACATGTTAACTTTTCATATAAAATATCATGCGATAAATTTGGTGACATCATTCTCGTGAATCTAGCTCATTCCATTCATGACAAAAGATACTTTTGTATTTGAACGCCAATAGTCATTTATCTGCTATGAGAATAACTTATTTCTCCGGCCATAAAGCTTGGAGAGATTTTGACGACGAAATTTCCGGTATGTCGCCAACTTTGTGACTTTTTGAAATGTTGCTAAATTAACGTAAATCTCGCCAAATGGATACAAATAACGCTAAATCAATGAAAATGACGATTAATTGTCGAAAATTCAATATCTTGGAAAGAATATAAGTATCTACTATAAGTAAAACCTTTTTTTCACGGTAAAAGTAGTAAATTCATTGCATTATATAAGGAAAGTCATGTGTTGCCCACATCAGATTATTTAATAGTTTCGGCAGCATAGAAAATAAGAAGAAGTACACTCCCTGTACATAGAACAGTGTGTGTAGATCGATATGGCAAATTTAACTACAAGATCAAATATCTACAAGATCAAATTAACTACAAGATCAAAATTTACTTCAGATGTTAACCACCAGATGCAGATAACTACAAGACACATATGATAACTACCAGATGCACATGATAACTATAAGACATAAATGATAACTAACATATATTCATAATAGTTTGCTAGTTTCAGCCATGTTTTTCTTCCTAAAGTGTTGTTACTGCCTTCGATAGAAAAATGAAATCCGCTAAGCTGGGCGAGTGATATTGTTAGATACACTTGTCAATTTCTGGAAAAAGTTAGAGTAAAATAGGATATTAAAAGTAAACTAGTGAGGGTAGTGGGTCAACTGAAACAGTTTTTGTGGCAAATGCATATGTGTTCACAAAATAGGTGGCCAATTGATGATTTTGGATGTTGTGGTTTGAAGAATGCAATTTCTCGTTAAAACATTGTCATACAATTTGTAATTCACAAACAATTTATGAAAAGCCAGAATGGATTGAAATTTAAACAGCGAATGAATATTTATCACTTTAGATTTTTAATAAATGTATTTTTAAAAGCTTATTGAAATGTGTATAAGAATTAGAGTTCAATATTTTATTTCGCGTATTCCATTAAATATACTTTTCATGTCTTAGCAAGAAATATGAGTGTTTCTTAATTGTTTCTAAAGTAACGAACTACTCAATTTAGCATTTTTGTAATCTACGTAACAGTTTTCTAATGGGGCGTCACATTTATAATGGAAAATCTCTCAGAAGCATTAATATTCTTTTCTAGCTATGTTTTTATGTGCAGATATTGTTAGCATTTCTTTTGTTTCCAGGAATTAATATTTTACGTTTCCTTAATCATAAGTACTGAACACTCTCTAGACATTTTTTCCCATTTTAATGGATATTTTTATTGTTAATGATAAGTGATAAAGAATGTTAGTTTTATTCTTTTAAGTATTTTCCAAACATATACTACAAAGCGATTTCTTTAAATGGAAAGAAAGAAAAGCAGTTTTCAGATTTGCCGTTACACATTGATTAAATATTTATATTAAAGTTTTAAATATAAGCAAAAAATTACTATTGCTGATGTTTCTAAAAATATATCTAGTCACATGTTTTTCAAAAACTAATGCAAAGACAAAAAATATTTCGAAGATTTTTAGATGGACTTTAGGCGATTATCAATCATGATGATGTTTTGGAAATGTTTACTTTGTCATACTTACCCTACTATACTTATTAGATAGGACAAGCATTGTTTTCTCGAAAAATTTTGAAATTAAGATATTGAGGAAATGGTATGCTTTAAGATCCTCTGACCGAACTTGGAAATAGGAACACATAATATGTTTGAGTTTGGGCGTGTGTACGTCATTGTTGCTTTATGTATGTATTATAAACTAAATGTTAATACGATATTGAAATATGGTGAAAAAATAAAGAAAAATTTATATTCTCTAGTGTATTTCCCAAGTTTTACATTTGTTATGATTTAGAAAAATGAATAAATTAACACACCCATTTAAATTTTTGGATATTACATTAGCATTAGTATTTGATAGTAGTTGATGATATGTGACCTTTCTTGATTAGTAGTGAATGGTATGTATTCTTTCATTAACTTAGATGAGTGAACAATTAATACCCAAATATTTCCCTTTAATATTGCTTTTCTCCCTTTTCAATTTGATATGGTGATGCGTGAGAAATGATACAAACGTATTTAATAGCAGATTTTGTGTTTGAATTATGGCATATTTATTTCTTGCATAAATATATGTTTTTCTAGCAACTCTGGCAGATTTCATATTTAACATATTTACATAACATTGATATCACATTTGTTGTTTAAAACTACTAAATGCAATTAAACAAAAACAATATGTCATGAAATAACAATAGTTTAATAATTCAAAGAAATATAAATATTCACGCTCAGTATTATACCTCCAAAAACCTCACTAGAAAAAGTATGAAAATTATTGGAATTGAAGCACACTTTATTACACAACAAGATAGTTGATGAATATGTTTGGAAAGTTTGAAGTAAATCAAAAAATATTTTTTGCACTAAATTATAAAAAAATAGTTAACACTAAAAAGTAGGTTTAAGTAAATTGAAATGGGAGCTATGAATACACCTATAATGAGAGCTTCATAAAAATGTTTCTGGATTTTTGAATAATGAACATATGCATAATATATAATGTTAGCGTGCGTGGTTAAGTTTAGCGTAATAAATAATGTTAGAGTATTTGGAAATTAATTCGTTATGGTAATCTAATATAAAAATATCTCAAACGAATTTTTTTATTTGGATTTTTCTTACCTTAAAAGATATCTTTAACAAAAGTAATTACAATATATATTCGAAAATAAATATAGTGATTCTTAGCAAGATTCAGTAAAATATATACATTTTGAGATTTCTTTCAAAGTTTCAGGAAACTAGCCAATCATATTTATCAACTATGACTTGAATACAATATATACCCAGGGGATTAGGAAATAGTAATTATTAACATTAATTCCTTGTTCATTTAAGTATATGTTCGAAACATACTTTGAGGAATCATACACATAATAATTTACAATTTTTAAATGGTGTTTGGTATTCAACAGAAAGCTCATTTAATTAAATTGCTTTAAAATAATATGTTACGGTATAATTTTAAATTCTGGTTTGCATTTGCATAATTTTCAATATTCAAACTTTTAACAAACAATACGTTTTGAAATAACGGATAAATAATGAACTTTTGACCTTATATAAATATAATTATATACATATTTTTTTATAAATAAATATATAAAATATATAAGTATTTGAAATAAATTTGAAAGCAACCGTATAGTTGAATAAAAACAGTTATGCAATAGAAGGCGCATAGCAGCACTATAATGAACTATATATGCACAATAAAGAATCCAAATGGAAAAATGAAAAAAGTGTATAATTCCAAAAATGGGCTGTGGAGGGGTTGTATATATATATATATATATATATATTGATATATATATATATATATATATATATATATATATATATATATATATATATATTGAAATGTACTTAAATTGATGGTGTAGCAGGATATTTTTTTATTTTTAAAGATCTATTATACAAACTTTTTTCACAATCCAAAATCCTGGGGCGCGGTAGCCCATTGGTTAGCGCGCTGGAGTTGCACTCGGTAGGCCCGGGTTCGATTCCAGCCACTGCCAAAACTGCCGCCGTGTTCATGCGGAGTACGATCACGTTAAACATGTGGGTCCGAAAGTCCTTCCGAGAGGTTGGTGGTAAGGGAAGGAGGGTGCGGTCCCTGTGGATGCCTCCCCCACTGGGTTCCGGTCTAAATTGGGTGGCACTTCCCGACCGTCCAAACAGTTACCTTACACCTTTCAGGTAGCCGGCCGTCCAAATGGATGCTCAAGTCCTTGTTGACGAGCCGGACGGCCTGGGTTTTCAACACCTTTCAGGTAGGTCGGACGGTCTGGGTTTCAACAGCAACAACAACAATCCAAAATCCAAAATAAACTCAATTTGTTTCTCTACCGAATTGTTTATTCAAACTTATTCTTAAGGAATTATGAGACATTTCAAATTTCGGAAGTTGGAAATATTTCCAACTTTTTTTTGATAAACATTTACAGGCTACGTATTTGGCACAGAAGATACCTGTTTTGCAACAGATGTATGGAAATTAAATTACAATACTAAAAATTATATTTTCTTTCGGTTACTCCAAAAATAAAAACAAAATATAGCTACCTAATTATTGATAGATATTCATTTAACAATTCATGTTCTAATATGTTTGACAGAAATTCCAATTCAAATAGTTACTTTTCATCAGTTAAAAATAAATAAACTCTCACCGTCTTAAAAATAAATAAACTCTCATCGTGTTAAAAATATATAAACTATCATTAACTGAGATGTAGTATATCGTATTTTCGGCATCTGTACTAAATTTATCTTATATTAGAACTCGGATGATTCCAAAAATATATTGCTTAACTTCTATATCTTCTATATAAATTTGTTTTTTTTTTTAAATTCCTAACAAAATTCAGGTAAATGATTTTTTTTAATTTATGAAAAGTCGTGCAGAATAAATCTAATTCTTCCTTAAAAAATACATTAAAATGATGAAATGTAAAAACTGAAGAAAATGGTATTTAATTTCTTTCAAGTGTCTTACTTTTCAGTAAACTATTAGTTTCATGGATCGAAAACTTTGAAGATATTTGAAGACCATTAAGGAAACTATAAAGCATACGAAAAATGATTTGTTTTTAATCTTTCGGAGATGGTAAAAAATATATTTTATTATGCAAATATTGATCCACTTTGGGTTTTCTTCATTAAGGAAATGTAATTGCAAGAAGACTTGAAAGTTCGATTTTTGTCGCGTTTTAGAAATTTCGATTCTCATTAACGTCTGGCACACTTTCGTGAAGTTCAAAAACAAAGAGCATAAATTCATCATACTAGAGGTAGCCAGAAAAAGCGCATAAGTCAAAAATTCAGATTTTTTAAAACATACATATTTGGTTTAAGATATTTATAAACTTTGTTGTAGAATAAATACGTAAGTCAGCTGGACTTTCAAGATGTTAAAAGAAGTAGAACCTTAAAAAACCATTAGATTTTGCTCGGATATCAGGGGGGGTTATAAAATATAAATTAAGAAAAAGTGTTTTTATTTAGTCTATATATTGCAAAATATATAAAAATTCAATCTGTAATCTGAAAACTAAAAATTAAAATTATAAAGAGCTCTCCTGAAAGTATCAAAATTTGCATTCCTTAATAATTAAAAATCTTTGATTTTGACTTAAGTTCCATTTTCCCGGCAGTTCTATTAAAAATTATATTTAACTTAGGCACATAAAATTCAAATATGACATATTTATATATATATATATATATTTTAAAAACCATATTCTCCTTAAAGTTATATAGTTTGTCGCAAGTCATCCTATGTTAGAATTTTCCAATATGTGGAAAGCGCGACGCAGTTCTCCTTCAAAAATATGAAAATAATATATATGGTTTTAACTACTGTGTGCTTTTTAAAATCATCCTGGCAGTAGTATAAGGGCAATTTTATTTCAGATTCAGCTGTTTCACGTAAATTTAATAACTTACATGTATATCAATTTACCATTATTTTTATTAGTTAAAATTCTTAAATATAAGAATGCAATATTTCTTTTTTGGCTGACTATTCTACACTGATATCGGTATATCAAGCTCTGTATGAACCATATTTCTTCGAATAACCATATTTCCAGTTTTCTTCGAATAACCATATTTCCAGTTTTCTTCGAATAACCATATTTCTTGGAAGCAGTGTATTTAAAGTTTGGATAATAAAACTTGGGTATGTTTAATAGTGCACAATTGTTTGTGCACAATATTACATAATTGTTTGTAAACAATAATGCACAATTGCTAGTGCACAATAATACACAATTATTAGTACACTAGTACACAATAGTACACAATCGTTAGTATACAATAGTACACAAATAAAGAAATAAATTGTAATAAACATGATTTTGCTTGATGAAACACACATTAGACCCTTGTTACTTTGAACCAGATCTTTATCTTGAAATAAAAAAGTGGTGTGTAGTACATCACTTTTTTATTTCAAGTTATAATCATCAAAATATAGAAATCATCATCGTCAAAATATAGAAACGACATCATTGCTTGATGTTGTTTCTATAGTTTGACGATTTTATGGAGTTCAATTACCTACCCTTCTTTGTATGGCATATTCATATTAAGCAAAATCTAATAAGTTTCTAGAATTATTCATTTAAGTATGCTTAATTTGGTGTAAATGAGATGCAATTTCAACATTAATTTTAGACTTCAAAGGTTTAAGTAATTCTAAAGGGGGTTTTAATTTAATACACACCTAAAATTTCCATTATTCAAATAAATTCATTCTGTAGATTAGTTATAAGAGTGATACAATGCAATGCAGCTCAAAATACGTAGGTGAGTACTCCACACAACACGGTAAAATTAAAAAAAAATTCTGACGTTGGTTTTATGTAAAGTAATCAAATTATATCAACTAACCAAGTAACAATTTGAAGTAAATTAAAACTTTTATTGAGTTTTCCATAGATATTATACTAGTAGTAATTTTTTCTGCGCTTTCTGAATTGTTAGTAGCCATTAAAGGGCACACTTAACAATTGTTCTCAATATCAAAAACGTTTTAAATTGAAGCATAAAAATGTAAATTCGCACGCATTTTAGAAGCAAGGTTATGTAAGTTTTGTAAAATTACTTTGTATCATCAATCCTAATTTGAATTACTTAACTTTCTTAATAAATACATACTTTATTAAAACTTTCTTAATAAATACATAATTGTCTCCCAAAATTATCGTTTTAAAAATAAATAATTAGTTGAGAAAAAATATCATAGTATGAAATATTTGATAAGTAATGTGCAAAATTGAATATCGTGAATAAATTATAATTGAATCGTGAATATAAACAATGAAATGCATATGCTCAAATTGTTAAATTGTAATGATTATTGAACTGACCACTAGATATTTATCTTGCAGCATTCAGGTTTGTAGCTCTTTTGTAGGATCAAATTAGATGCTATGCGGCTGGCCCACGAAACTTAACGCACAGAAGTATAACAAAATATTAGCAGGAGGGTCTCTCAAATCGACTTTCTCATACCAAAATCTGTTTTTATGCAACTTGTTATTTATTTATTTATTTATTTTTATTTTTTATTTTTTCTTATTTTTTTATTTATTCATTTTCTTTTTCAAATTTTACAAGAAAAATTAAAGAAATATGTATCATTATTTCAAATGATAACAATTATAACATATTACCATTCATTTAAAACTTCTAGAAAAAAATTGCTCCCCATTTCAGTAGTATACCCCCCAGGGCATAACATGCCCCTCAGAGAGGGAATATTAATGTCACAATTACAAGAAATGCAGTACCGATATGTTTAACTATAGTTGAAACTATTAAATTTCGTGATATATTAAGCCATAAATAACACCTTTTATGCACGATTATGTAAAATTTTGTCATATTATGTCATGTTAAAAAATAAAAAATCCCGCAGTTTTGGTTCGAATTAAACAAAATAGTGCATAGCTCTAGATATTTTACTAACATAAAATATAAAGTTTCGTGAAGATACATTAAAATTTTCCGCACTACTGTGTACGCAAGAAATGGACCACAGAGAGACGGACATCACAAAATATTCAAAACGTGATTAAGAGATCCCTATAACACAAGGTTCGTAATCCTCACAATCTCAAAATTTCTTGAAAACACTACTTTCTCAATACTACTTTTGAGAAAATAATAAACAAATATGAAAAAAATAAAATTTTAGATAACATATTTTTTATTTCTTCCGTTAAAATATGTAACAAAAGATGAAAATAATAATTATTTAATGGTTTCCAAAATAAAATTCAAATAACTCTTTAATTTTGAACTGAAAGTAAACAATTTATATAAGTGTTTTTAAATAGACAATTAAAATTATTAATAATTCTTTGGTAAAATAATTTTTCTAACTTGGTGTTCTTAAAATATATATTATTTTACTTCACTGTTTTATTCGATTATAACGATACATTTTCAATCATAAAAAGCACAGAAAATTACCAGATGTTTCTAATAAAAAAATATAAAATAAAAATTAATGGATCTGGTATGAAGATCATTATTCCTATTTTTGAATACATTTCTCAAATTCGTTCTTGAGTAATTGAAAAATAATTTTTTGAAATGTAGAAAATGTAAAAATATATTTAGGTTCTCATATTTAACTTTTTTATACATTGTTTTTTTATTTGCTAACCCTTTTTCCACATTACATTCAGTTTGAATAAGAATTTCATGCTTTACAAAATTAAAATTAATTAATTGCAGTAATTACAGAAAAATAAATACTTATAAGCTTAAATATAGAATGTGTGAGGGTGTGTATGGTATGTGTGAGAGTGTGTATGGTGTGTGTGAGGGTGTGTGTGTGAGAGAGGGTGAGTGTGTGTGTGTGTGTGTATGTGCGTGTGTGTGTGTGTGTATGTGTGTGTGAGGGTGCCTCTGTGTGTGAGGGTGTGTCTGTGTGTGAGGGTGTGTGTGTGTGTTAGGACATGTATGTGTGTGTGAGGGTGTGTATGTCCATGTCTGAGGGAGTGTGTGACCTCTGTAGAAAATCAAAATTCGTTACTGAGTTTTCTGAACTCTCTGAATGACATATATCTTCGATAATTTATAAAATATTTGAATTGTTTTTGCAGTTATTTTATGTTAAAGCGATTGTCACATAATTATGTTCCTTAGCAATCGAAACTATTACAGTATTTGCATCCTTTCATCACAAAGTTAAAATAACATTATTTCTAACGATCTTTGAACAGTTTCAAATTTAATGCATAAATATCGAAAAGCATAAAAATCGGATTCAAATTGCTCTCGGTAGGCGCGGGTTCGATTTCAGCCACTGCCAGAAAACTTCCGTCGTGTTCACGCGGAGTACGACCACGTTAAACATGTGGGTCCGTAAGTCCTTCCGAGAGGTTGGTGGTAGGGAAAGGAGGATACGGTCCCTGTGGATGCCTCCCCCACTGGGTTCCGGTCTAAATTGGGTGGCACTTCCCGGCCGTCCAAGAAGTTGCATTACACCTTTCTGGTAGGTCGGACGGTCTGGGTCTCAACAACATACTTTGAAACTGAAGAATTCGAATTGAAACGAAAGGTGGTAATGATTTTGATTCAACACAGAAAATTTTTAAATTACGTTATCTGTATCTGTAGATTTTACGTTGCGAGTGCTTTTGGACTCTAGCAACGCCGAGTAACTAACTGATTCTAATATAATTTATTTTTAAATTAATGAGCTAAATCAGGAAAATAATGTGCTAAATTGGCATTAATAAACCTAACATACTTGAATATTTTATTTCCATCGAGCACAATTTTATAATATGGAAATGTTTGTTTTCTATGTCCGTTAAAAAATGGTAGCACATCAGGATGATGCATGATGTACTAGAAAATGTACGGCTGTGCTTGAAATTAATGTCTTTGCACTTGATTTAAAGAATTAATTGAATAAATTCATTCAATAATTTTTTCAAATGATATATATAGTAGGATGCCTCAAGTGCTTCCTTGCGACTTCTCTCCGCCCGCTAAACAGACGCAATACCCCTAAAATATGCACTCAAACATGCAAGAGGATGTTTCGCAAGTGTGCAATACGACTTGTGACCAGCGATAAGCACACCGAATGTTATGTCTTAATAGGAATTATTATTGAGACCTAAGCCTAAATACGCATTTCGCTTTCTGCGAGCGTTTAACGCGCCCTAAATAAGCACTTTTGCACGCCTTAAATTGTCTTTTAGCCCTCTATTTTTTTGCTTAACCTAAATAAACTCCTTTGATACATCTTATATAAGCTCTTTTGATGCTCTCTAAATAACCTCTTATAATACGCTCTAAATAAGTTTGCAGGGCGCTCTTATTAAGATAAACTTGCATAAAATCAATAGTACGTATTCTAAGTGTAAAAGTATTTGCAATCCTAACAATTTCCCCCAGTTTGTTAACCGTGAAATTACCGTTAGTGCGTAAAAAGTCTAAAAAGAATATCGAACACTGCCAAACATTGTTGCAGATTCGATGATGGCACGTGTAACCACACTCAAAGGTGTTTATTCTCCATGCGCTACCAATGGAGAACGCTGTATGGAACACAATATAAAAACCGGTTGAGCTAGTGCAAGTTTCTAGCGTCACGTCAGCTGCTGTTGTATTCGGTTTCTTTCAACACAGAACTTTCAAAATTTATGAGAGGTTTCACAAATTCATAGAAACTTCAGGAATAAAGTCATTAAACAAATGTTAAGTGTGAAGATGTCACACAATATTTATACCCCAAACTGGAACTTTTCAATTTTTAGGTGTTACTGTGGTGGTAGAAAAAATATGCAAAGCGCATATTTAAAATAAACATAATTAAACATGGTCGTAAATCGTAACTCGTAAACATTACATTGTGTCACATAAAAACTCATCATTATTCCTTTGTGCGAGTTCCTGGAATAAAATTATTAATATAATACTACAGAATTAATTTCACCCATTTCAATTTTAAAATAACATTATTTATTAAGAACGTTTTAATCATAATTTAACTACAATAACTAATTATATATTTAAGGAGGAGATTGGGTATGCGAGACCTGGCATACTTATATTCTGAAATTGATTATGACCTTTTATATATGTTAATAAGCACATACCACTTTTCTTGACTTTGAACATTGACACACAGTATTGTCTTTTGTTATAGGCACTTTGACACACAGTATTGACTTTTGTTATAGCACTCAACGAAAACTCACTATTTTGCACTGCATCTTAGGCGAGCATTGCCTCAATTTCATGACAGCACACTACTGATTCTTATCTGGATGCTGGCTGCATCCTCACTTTATGCATCTGAGCGTCCTATTGAATGTTCTCTAACTATTCAGATCAACGTGTTGGATTTTGCCACCTCGTAACATGACTGAACTGTCAGTGAACCTACATGCATATTCTAATATCGTCTCTTGTACCTTCTGGCTGTTGCCGCCTTTTTTTGCTTGAGGTCCAGACACACCCAACGTATCTCATTGGTTGACTTCAGGGTTGACCTCAGGGCCTCAACACTTTCTCATTGGTTAAAACTTTAACCAATCTCATGGTTTCACCTTTAATCCCTATTTTTATGTCTTTCACTGCGTCTCGGATCAGGGTTTTTCGCATTCACCACTATATGATTATCATTTTTCAGGTGTTAGAAGTCAGAAACAAAGTCTTCCGTGACACTTTGGTGCGAGTTCAAAATTTAAATGGAAATTTAACAAATACTACTAATGCTGATAAAAAATAAATTTATAGTGATAAATAATTTTAATGATGGGTTTAAGCGTCACATCAATTTATCAGCGCAATGTGTTAAATAACTTCAAATTCCTTTTTCTGGCTACCACCACAATATACAGATAAAATGTCATACATTTTTCATATTACGATGAATTTTCATTATTTTTAACGTAAATGAAATCATTCATAAAATCGATTTAGAGCTTGTTATAAGGATCGTTCTTTGATATGTTTGATAGTGTCAAGATAGAAATTATGCAATACCATTTTCGATGGCAATTTCGATTTGTACGAAAATTCCTCAACATGATGCATAACCAGTTTGTAACTATGAAACAAATTGGAATTGGGAAAATTCATTTTTATTTTGACTAGCTGTACTCCTGTTCCAAATTTCAGGGTCGTATGAAGCTCCCGTTACAAATGTCACAAACAGGGACGCAGAAAAATAAACACACAACAAATTTCTTTTAACGTTATAGTATTCTCATAACACATAGTGAGATTAAATGTATGCGCCATTGCAACAAAATGCACTTTATTTGAATATGTGGGCACGAATGATGATAGGCATGACCGTACTGCTAAGAGAAGGAAAATATCCACAAGGTATTATTAGTTATGTATCTGGAAAGAAAATAACTTACATTTACAAACGTTTCTTTATCAATAAAAAAATCTCGAAGAAATACTTACAACGTGTTTGTCTTCTACTTTAATAGACTATCTACTAGGGACATATATTTCAAACTTTATTCAAATGTTTATTATATAGTATTATATATTTAGCCACATCAGCAGCTTTAATTCAGAAAAATCGATAAAAAAAGATATATTTCATTATTAAGTTTTTAGTCAGAAAACCCAATATTATATTGGGTATCCTCGTACGGTCGTGAGCAAAATCATATTCAATTTCAAAGACCGAGAAAAACTTTCGCATATTGAATACCAATATAAAATTATTCGTGAGCATTTACATCAACATTCTTGAATAAAACCTTTATTAATTTTCAAAAATACGATAAATTATTTTATCTCTTTTAATGTCAGCATTATCGTATAATATCAAGATTCGTATAATATCATGTTTTCTCTATTAGCCTCTAGATTTGTGTATTGCATAACAAAGCTAAAACCCCGAACAAAATTATGTGTTTTACATTTTGCAAGTTTGAAAGAGGCTGTTTTAAATCAGTTTACGAAAATGGTTTCACGTCTTAGAAATTATTGAATATATATAAAGGGTTATTACGTTTTTCAATATATATATATATAAATATAAATTAGTAAATCCAATGTTATATATATATATATATATATATATATATATATATATATATACATATATATATATATATATATATATATATATACATATATATATATATATATACATACATATATATATATATATATATATATATATATATATATATATATATATATATATATATATATATATATATATATATATATATAAATATATATATATATATATAAATATATATATATATATATATATATATATATATATATATATGTGTGTGTGTGTGTGTGTGTGCGTGTGTATTATTATCCCGACGGCTTATCCAATGATACTCCTTAATTGAGTAATGGGGCGTAGGCTAGGACTATCTGTGCGATTTTATACTGTGTCCTATACTACATTACAATTTTTCTTATCCTACACTACATATGATGACACTCAATTTTCGAACTTTTTTCAAGAGGAAAATACACTAAAAGTGTCAATACAGTCGATTTATACATTGTAGTCTATCCTCGTTTCGAAATAGTCGATTTATATGTAGTTTTTTTAAAAACGTCATGGTATTATTTGCAGAATACAAACGATTGCCGTTCTGGAGGTATTTCACATTTTCTATCTAAAAGGGTAAAATTCATAAGAAAAAAATATATTTCCTACAATCTCATGTATATTCAGTCTGTAAGCAGTTGCAACTGGATATAAATGGGCACCTTTATTTAGAGTTATTATGAGCCGTTTTCGAGATATTTGAACTCTACAATAACGCAAACAACAAGAACATTTAATTTTTTTTAATTTTTTTTAGAAAATCAAAAAATTCTCATGAAAAGAAATTATGTTAAAACTTTTTAAAGATAAAGCTACTTTACATGTATTTTTTTTTTATTTTGAAGATAATTGCAAACTATTGAGATAGAATACAGATTATCATCAATAGCAAAACGAAACTGAGTTTGTAACATTTAATCGAAAATTAAAAATAAAAAAGTAAACAAAAAATATTTAAATAAGTTCAATGTAATCAAATAAGTAAATGATTTGTAAAACATTTGATCAGATATAAATGGAAATTATTACTTTGTAGTTATTACGGTTAGTTGCCGTGATGTTAGAAATTTTAGTTTTTCTTAGAGTAAATAACAGTGGTCAATTACATAGTATTTCTATGACGAATATAGTAATTTTTCACTAATGAGGACACACTGATCCAGAATATCAAAACACTTAAGAATCACGTATTAACTCTAATTTGCAAGATAAGGAGGGAAAGTGCTGAGTTCGGTGACAAAAAAGTTTCTGCATTGCTTATTTCTTGCAGAAACTCTCTTGCAGAAAGCTCGTATATATACAGGCTGACGCAACCGTCATTTTAACTAAAACCGGTCCAGTCAATTAACGTATGCTTGTGCTATTTCAATGGCGCATTTATATTGTATGACTGGTATTTCATACGCAATTCAGCTGTAATATAAGTACTTCTGCTTTCAAAAATACGTATCAATCATTCAAGAAAGCAGTCTAAAGTGTTTTAATTTTCAAGATGACCGACGCTATGCTATCCAGTATATTCAGGAGCTTTACTCTTGCATCGCGACATGGGATTTGAGGAGAGACAAAGTTGCAACATATCATAGAAAAAACATGTTTTTTCTACTCTAACATCTAGATTTCTTCCCGTCCAACTACTGTCACTGTTTGGGCGGAATCTACAGAAATTATTAATGTAAAAATCGAATAATGGGTAAGTAATTATGGTAAGCATTAATCAAATTATGTGTATGTTTATTAACACCAATAAACCGAAAATTTATTTGATTTCTAGAGAATATATATATAATAAAAGTCTATTTCATGTTGTTGTTTCTCTCTATGTCCGTAATCTGTTTATCTGTAATGAAACTCACATGTCAGACAGATCATACATAATATTTTGTTTAAAAAGAGTACACACATGCATTCAAATATATATATATATATATATATATATATATATATATACATATACATATATATATATATATATATATATTTATATATATATATATATATATATATATATATATATATATATATATATATATATATATATATATATATATATATATATATATATATATATATATATATATGAGTTAATTGATATAAAACAATCCATAACACTTACTGAAAATTCACTATCTTCATATCTTCATATTTACTGAAACGTATTTTAGCTGCACTTGTTTGTTTTAATTTTCTGACAGAAAGTATTTATCTAATACAATACAATTTTAATAATCTGTAAAATACTCCTAACTAGGTATTTATTAAGTTTGTGGCGAAAATAAGATTAGAATTATATATAAAATGATGTATTTATCTAATTAATTTTAAGTTTCATTTAATTACGACTGAAATAATAAGGAAAACGAAAGAAGGAGAAAAAATTAATTATTGGAATATTTCAAAATAAAACATTATGAAAATGAAAAAAAATGGAAATCAATTACTGTTTATAATGTGTTAGTGGTTTGTCTTCGAACTATTCATATGAATACTGCGATGGAGATTTTATTAGTACATCCATAGTGAATAAACAATAGTCTGGAATGGTGCTCCTACTATAGCAACCCTTAACTCCTACAAAAATCCAAATGGACGAAATGTGGTAAAAATAGCATTTGCATATAAATAAAATAACGCAATTATTTAATAATAAATAACTCAAAAATACCTATTTTGCAAATAGATAGGGAATCTAATTAAACATAGTCTCTGCTGTGACGAGAGTAACTGAAAATGTATTTATTAAAATGAAAACACTGGATCCAAAAATAAGTATAAAGTTAAATTGATCGATAAGGTAATTTATGAAACAATGAATAATTATATTTCAAAATAATTACCATCACTGGTAAATGCAAGTATAACGCTTTCTCATAGCATAAATTTAATTACTAGTTATGCGATTTGAACTAAAATTATATTAATGGCAATATAAAGAGTTATTTAATATAAATAAAACACCAAAATCAGTAATCAAATATATGCTCGAAGACAATGGAAACATATGACTTAGGTAGTTCTTCAAAGTAGATAATTCAGAATTTGAAATCAGATCTACGCTAGTATCTTAAACACAATATCACATCACTAATGGAAACTTAACTAAACGGCTTTTCACAAATTTCTGGGTAAGTTCACAATTTTAGCCAAAGATCGATATGATGCTAATTTTAAAATATCGTTGTGAGACCAGATTTTGAGTAAGATTTAGCGGGGACAGTTTTATATTCAATATTGACGATATCTGTGATGTTTAACAATGACAGCAGACGTAACGACGCCAGTGTTTACAACACTTTGACCCGAGAGGTCTATCAAGCCGTAAACCTAAGGGGCTACATATAGCCACGATACTGGTTAAAAACGCTGACCAATTCTGAAAGATATCTGTTCGCATTGCCCTAAGGTCAACCAATCAGAGCGGCAAGGGGCGTTACAGACAGTAGGCAAAAGATGCGGCAACAAAAGGTTCCAGAGTGATATTCAGAACAACTACTATAGCAGATTTCACAAAAACTACTTCTACGAGAGATTTCACGATGACTTCGACGGCGATTTTTAGCGATTTTCTTTGAAATATGCAATAGAGAAGTATTCCGCAAGTTTTTCAAACATAGTGTTCCGTAGATATTCCACAGAAATGTCTAATGGCCTGATATACAGAACGTCAAAGATAGATGCCAGATCAACTGAAGTACAATTAGCATTAACCCTGAGTTGGTACCAGTATCAAATACTCTAATGTAAGAGTTGAGATTAATGTTCAAAGACAGACTTAAAGGTATGTGTTCCTCAATTATTGTTGAAGGTCATCAACACAGTTTAGGCATTTTAACTTAATTAGTCTCACATTTTTTCTCACCGCCGCAATTAACATGAATAATTGTTGTAATTAATTTAATAAGTAATCTATGTTGTTAATAAATGATTTTATTTCAAAGGTAAAATGGTGCTATTAATTGTAGTAGTATGTTAATAAATATTCTATTCCAGGACTCACACTAATGATTGATAAGGTGGGTTTAAACTGCATACAACGCAATGTGCTTAAAGTTTACTGCTATAAGGGTTCACGACTTACGATCAGTCGGCCATGAGTAAGAGAACTTAATTTAATATATGCTTTGCATATAAGTTTCGTCCACCACATTTGTTTTCCATGACACTTTGGTGCGAGTTAAATTTTAAATGAAAATTTTAATAAATACTATTAAGGTTGATAAAAATAATGTAAATAAGGACATGAATGATTTTAATTGAGAAGCATGTGATGACCAGATTATAGCATTGTTTAAAATTAAATATGCACATTCACTAAATGTATAATGAAATAATTTGAATATGTTAAAAAGAATTGGAAAATAATTTGTTTGAAAGCGAATATTTAAGAAATTTGCATATAGGAGTCTTTTTATGTGTATTATGTTGAAATCTGTATTTTATGTTGTTCAGCTAGGATTTTGGAAGGGATAAATTTTGTTTCAACTGCTACTTAGAAATAATAGTCGAAAGAAATCACCGCGAAGATCGCAATTTTGTATTATTGAAAATCCACCGTTAAGTCAGATTTTAGACGGTAAGTTTAGACATATTCGAACAGTCAGTATTAAAAATATCTTCCACAAAACTTGTAAGTAGTTGTTTATAGCATGACAGATAAGAGTCCAAAGAACTTCCTCAAGTTTCTGCATCCAAATTCGAATTAAATAGAGCAATATTTCTTTTAAAATCCGCCAATCATAAACCGATCAATAAAATAACTTAGCGTTTTCCTGGAGTAAAATAATTTTTAAATTTTGTCAACATTTCTCTAGTCATTCTTATGAGTGTGCTGTTAAAAGTTTGAAAAGTATTCCCTAAAGAGATTTATAAATTCGCGTTTTGATTTTAATTGTTAAAATTTCTCAACATTTTATGGACTTCTGCATTTTTAAATTGCTAAGTATTTTAGAACATGCATAATTCTTCTAAAATGACCTGTACATTTCTCTACTAAAAACATTTATCAGTCTGGAAAAAGGCCATATTCTTCGATAAATAAAACAATCGCATGTAATTATATTTCGACGTATTAAACACAGCAAACACTATTTCTAATACATGTTCTTACTGTATTAGTGTCACCTAACTGAAAAAAAAATCTACTATTTCAATTTTTTAGTATATTTTATGAGTTTGAAATTTTGTGTGTGCTACTGTTTTATCACCATGTATTTTAAACAAGAAATAAACATAAATCGTTATAATAAACAGAAAGACTGTTTAAGTATTACGTTCATGTACACAAATAATTCTTTCAAAGTGGTTGGTGAAATAGGAAACTAGATGTTCTCAAAGATTGCGAATTCTGAAATCTTATTAAATAGCAAAGAGCTCAAGATAAAAGTAATTTTTATTCTCTGCTTTGGCCTCAGAAGCTTCAATCCGTCGCTTAGCATATTTCAAACTTATCACACAAGGAAATGATTTTCTAAAGCTTTAGTTCTCAAAGAGATATATTTCAAAGGGATAAGTATTTATCATTACATATTTTACATAGCTAAGGAATTCGATAAAATTATTGTATCTAATTCTGAACATCAAATGTTTCACGGAAAACTTTGAACTTCATATCAAAATGTATTTTTATGGTTCCACATGTTTGTATTTATCTGTACCTCATCTCCCTTTAAATCTGGATTGTTTTTCTGAAAATAATAAAATTTGGAAGCAGATACAGGGGTAGATTAGTGGATAATCAATTAATAATTTATAAAAATTCCGAATTATATATATTTGTGGTAAGTGTGGATAAATGGTAGGAATTAACAGAAAAAGAAGCATATTTAAGAAATTCAAAGAAATATCAAAATAAATGATATACTAAGATTTAAAGAAAAATGCGGTGCATTTTTTCTTTTAATTGAATAGGTGGTGAAGTTTGTAAAACATGTGTTTCATTTTTTCAGTTGTAAAATCAAATGGATTAAGAACTATGGGAATCATTTCAATGATACATCGTTTTAAAAAAAATATAGGAAAACAATACTATTTTTAGAATCATAGAACATGTGGAAATTTCAAAAATAAAGAGGGTAAAATAACCATGCACCTAAGCAAGTCGGTTATTAAAAAATCAGTCCTGAAGAAAAAAGTAATATATTTTTATTTTAAAGTTTACAGAACATGCAACTAAGCAAGTCGGATATTAAAAAATCAGTCCTAAAGAAAAAAGTAATATATATTTTTATTTTAAAGTCACATAAGACAGGAAAAAGAGTAATGCTTTTTTTTTTTTGGTTTGGGGAAAAATTGAAAGCACAAATTTTAAAATTTCAGAACTATATTAATATATTTTGAAAACAGTAAACTAAAAATAACTTTACAGAACAATTTGAAAAATAGTGGGATCCAAAGTTGGGGGATATTAAAATGCAATAAAACATTCAAATGTGGATTGAAAAGCCTGACCAGAAACAAAATACACTTTTTCTTTTTAAAGTTTCAAAAAGGTGAACTGTTAGTAAACAATATTTAAAAAAATATTGATCTTAATAAATAATACATAATTCTAACTGAAATATAGGAAAGTTTTACATATATGGTAAAACAAATGCCAATCATTCTATTGGGTGGTGGGTTAGTAAATTTTTATTTCTACTTTCTCAACAGTATATGGCAATGTATAGGAAATGTTTTGGAATAGTTTTGAAAATCGCTACTCGAGTTTTCGAAGGATTTACACGTTCGGAGCACTCTAGATCCCAAAAGCAATTTTTAAGGTAATGTCTTTGTGCGTTTTGTCTGCCTGTCTATCTCTGTGTCTGTTTGTGCTATATATGTCTCCAGTTTATCTGGAAAATTAATTGACCAAATTTCACACAATTAGGTAAATAAGTTGTAAAGTATTAGAGTTTTTCTATGTCTTAAAACTAAAAGTGGCACAAATGAATACTTTCTAAAAACTCATCAATTATGTTTCTAAACGCCAAGAAAACAATAATTGAGAGATAGTATTTAAAATCAAAATTGGCTTATTGACTGAAATATATCAAGCAAAGCTACTGGCTGTTTGAATAAAGGGGTTCTATACAATTAAAATATAGGTATTGTACAGTCTCCGTTCAACTTTACTTGGTCACAATTCAACATACAGTGTGCTTGGTAAAATAGTTGAAATATCGTCCTCATTCGTACGAACTTAAAAATATGTAAAGCTTTATATTATCCACGTCTTTTAAGGTCAAATTTTGGTATGACGGTTTTGGTATGACAGCACCACTTCCTCTTGTTGAAATACTACACTGGTTTCAGGATCATTTTCTTTCATATTTTCTCTATTTGAACGCACGAACGGCACTTGTATCTTATCGACTTTTTTTAGGTCAAGCTCCGATTAACATCATTACTATTATTATTATTATTATTATTACTGTTGTTGTTTTTGTTGTTGTTGTTGTTGTTATCTATGCCATTCAGATTAACCAAAGAATGTAAGTCCGTTACAAATGATGGAATAACACAGAAATAACAATACACATAAACATTCATACACAATATACATTGAGTTACAATTACAGTATACATAGACATCCATATATATCCAACGATAAGCATTTACGTATTGTAGGGAGAAGTGGACATGGAATAATATAATGAAAGAAGATAATGAAATTGCAACATTGACTATTCCTTTTATGCATGCCATTTAAAGGAAAATTGTGTCATGCTTTCAGAAAATTCCTAATTCCATATCACTCTCGACATACTATGTAACTTTAAGGAGAATAAAATTTCTAAATTAATATTCAAATGTCGTGTCTGATTTCTATATGTGGAAGTTTCATAAAATTTGTAATCTGTGTTATCATGAATTCACATAACACAGGTTATTTAGGAACTTCACAAAAATTTGCAGACGTTAATAAGAATGGAAATTTCTAAATAACGCAAAAATCGAACTTTGAAGTCGTTTTCACCCCATTTACATGAAATTTATCATACATAGATGACTGAATAGGTAGAATTAAAAAATTATATTAGAATGAATTTAATGTGGCTATGCCGTACTCAAAAGCGTAGCTAATACATAGAATGTCATGAAATCGTCAAAATATTAGCCAACATGAAGTATCAATATAAGGAATAACACATTTTACTTTCCTTTAAAGGAGTCTAGAATACGAAAAAAATATTTTTGACGTGACGTGTGTGTGTATGTGTTTCTGTCTGTCTGTCTGAATATGTGTCTTTGCAATATATGTATCAACTCTAGCTAATTAACGAAATCTCACAAATTTAGTTGGTGAGTCACTCGTGAGTTATACTACTGCTGATCTGAATTTGTTAGAATTTGAAAAAATAGAACTTGCCTTTTTTGTAAAATGGCAAGGAAAAATCATCAAAATCTGAAATAAAACTGCAATTTTTTACGTCAAAACGAATAGTACCAACCTTAATACTATACAATGAACAATTCTAAAGAAATTAAAGTTTTTACAATTTTATTGAGCTTAGGATGTTTTGTACTGAAGTTAAAAACAACTAGCTGATATTTTTTTAACTTGTTAGCCTCTTGTAGATAACTCTGGTGATGATTGGATATTTGTATGATTTGAAAAGTAGAACCGGCTTCATTTTGAGAAATGACTCTTCCATTGTCTCTAAAATCTAAATTAAATTAATAAATACCCTTAAATATATTTTTTAAACGCTCGTGTTCCACATAATTTTTGACAGCGACTAACTCTAATTATTCTAAAATGAACCGTTCTTGATATTAATTTTAAGGGAATTCTAAAACTCCGAATACTTTATAAAATTCATTCATTAAATTATCAAATAAAAAAGAAGACTTATTAAAACTGCAAATTTAAAATAATGTAAAATAACTATCCATGTCATTTTGAGTAATTAAACACAATTTAATATCTTACGAAAGATAAATTAAATTTGCGTCAGTAGTGAAAGTCATGCGCGACCCAAATTAGATTTCTATATTTCATATAGCATGTCCTATATTTGGATTTTGCGCCATTAAAAACTCACATAAACCAATAAGAAAACTACAAGCAAGAAATTTACATTTTATTAGGATTAATATATGCTATAAACAGTCCCACTTTCTCTTATACAACTCATATTACAGATTTAAGAAGAGTAAAATAATATCCCCTTTATAGAATTATCCTAAAATAAAACAATATACGCCGTCGTGTTCTCACATGCATGAATAATCTTCCCGAAACTTTAAAAGAAAAGGAAAACTCAATACTCACAAGAGTTTCAAAATACAGAAATATCATTAAATTTCAAATTGTTCGAGATTCATAAAATTTTATTTTACTCTCTTCTCTGAAAAGACTCAATCCGTCGCATAGCAGCTGCGAATAAATTTTCGATTCATTACACATGGAAATGATTTTCAAAAACTTTACTTCTCAAAGAGTTACAGTCTCTCGAACATCCATCTTTCCATATTTGACCTAGCCCAGAAATGCGAGGATAATGTTGTTTCTGAAGTTTTATGAAATATTTTGAACCCTATGCAGTAAATATAAGTTTGGAATGTTTCGTGGAATACACATAAAGTACTTTCGAAGATTTGTATCCATATAAAAGCTAACTAAATTATGTATTCAGTACAGGATTTTCTAATTCGATTAACAAATTTGGATATTGTGGAGAAACAAGAGCTTTACTAAAATGTTGTCTAGTTGAAAATTGAAATTACTAGAGTTAATTCTGTTACCGTTAAAAAATCTGATTTAGGCAGAAAATGACTTTGCCTATATAATGCAATGTAAAAATATTTCAATTTTAAAAGAAGTGTTTTAATGTGTTTAATGATTTTTTTTCATTTCTATGATTTTCCTTTGTTTAAATTTACAATGACTTGAAAATGGAAGTCTGTTTTATACGGCACGTTCTATAGGCAATTAGGTTGTACCATGTTATTTATCAGAACAACCCCTATATACAACACGATAACACATTGCTTTCCTATACTAAACTATTTAAATACCAATTCCCAAGTTATTACAAAACATGTAAACATTTAAGTACAAGAGAACGATGTATTTATTTTATACTTTATTCTTTAAATAATTCTAGTCAAACTGTTAAGCATAATATATAAAATACTATTGATATATATTTTCAAGTTAAAAATATGATGTGAGCAGCACGTGATAGTACTTATATAATGCAATAAATTTACTTCAATCACTGTGGAAAAATGGCGTTTAATATCCAAGTCACAATATTTTAACGTTGAATTGGACTTTTTCTTTTTATGACACGCAAACCTATTTTAAAGATCTCAATTAACTTATATTTCCTGCAATCCTAAACTAAAAATTATCAATATTGATAGCTTCCAAAATAAGTAATATATTTAAATATCCAGTCCATATATTAAATTATTTTAATATTTAATTTATCAAATAGACGTTATTTCTATTAATTTAGCGAAATTTTTGCAAGTTTGACTACATTTCCATTTAAATGGGACGGCAAATCGTTAAGTTGATGACATTTTGCTCAGTGAATTTGCTCAACTTTATCTCCAAGCTTTACGCATAGATGAAAATAAGAGCTTTTCTTACATTTAAATGACAATTTTTAATGGTATAATTACAAAATTATTACACAAGAATCTTCTGTTGTGAATTTGACAAACTAGATTCACATAAATGATGTTAATACATTTGTCGCATGAAATGTCATGATAAGTGAACACATTTCACGGTTGTTACTGATTTTAAGTGTTGTGAAATATTTTTGACACATTTATTAGAAAAATGTTTAATATCTAGAGAATGGTTCGTGCAAGTATTCTAAAGTGTGTGTTATATGTTTCTTTATAAATATTTCACACGAAATAATGATTTTCTTAACACTATTGAAGATCTAAAATTGATCTGAATTATTTCAAAATTCAATTCGAAAATTTTTGAAACTTCAGAAAATTATATTGCTTTTAAAATAAATAGTTTTACAGTATTCACGATTGTAATATTTTCACCGAACTTCGTTATAAATTCTTCCTTCGTTTATGAATAATTGCATCTGCAGACTCAGGAAAGAACATACACTTTGGACTTAAGAAAATTGTCAAACGTTTTCAAACAAAACATTACGTATGGACTGATTATGAAATTGCCATTAGGTTAATACTATTGAAAGTCTTTATAATTTGTTTAAAAAATTCTTCCGAAAATCATGATATGTCTCATGACCTGTTCTCTAAATCTTTAATAATTTGTTTTCTCATATAAAATTGCATCTGAAATAATATTTTATTTAACATTGTTGATGGTTTGGATTTTTAATGCTATGGTTTTTAAAAAAAATCATTCAGAAATAGAGGGTATATTCGATTGCGTTTGAAAACAATATGATTAACGTATTTAGAGATTGCAATAATTATATTAAAACAGTTTCGAAACACTGCATCCATTCGTAAACATCGAGGTATGTAGTGAAAATGATTTTATGCTTTTTCAAAATTCGGTTTTCTTGAAATTACTAGGAATATTTCAGTTACAAATTGTAACAGATTTTTGAAAATAAGCTTCAGATAAGCAGAGTTCTTAAAATAATTCTTTAAATATGTTTACGAAAATCACTTGATATCTTTGATCAAAATGTCGGCGAGTCTATATCGTACCCCAGTGTATTCTTAAATTTGTTTATATCTTTGTATCGTATTCAGCATCACAACTTTATGCATTTTTTAGTGATAAGATATGTATAACATGTTATACATTTATTACTTGAAAAAAATAAACTTTTTAAAAAATTTATATTAAAACTTTGTCAAATATCATTCTTCGGCTTCTTTAATCTATAATTTATTTGACTTAAAAATGCTTACATTTTGAATAAATTGGATTCGGATATATTTTTGATATGTATGCATATGTTTAAAAGTATACTTAAATAGGATTTCTAAATATATGTGGTTAAAAATTATTAAAACTTGAAATAATATATTATAAAATACAGAAATATACATTCTTTTATATATCCGTTTTCCGAGTTTGAAGTTATTAAAGTACTTAAATGGGGTAGCATTTCAGTCTATGTATTCATCTCTCAATTCACATATTAGAAACATAATGAATAAAATACCTCAAAATATATTTAATACTTAATGTATTTATTTAATTAATACAATATATGTACTGCTTTATTTAATATTCGAGTTATTTAGTGATGCATTTTTATACGAAAATAATTCGTTATTAATTAGTTTTTCATTTGTAATTTATTTTACATGTATGAAGTTATTTATTTCAAAAGTAAAATGCTTTAAAATGTGACAAAGGATTTAAATTGATGCACTAATAAACTATATCGATATGTTAAAACTAATTTACAATCGATTAGCTTTTCTTTAATGGAAAAGTTTATTTTATCCATATACTGAAAAAAAATTCTAGTAAAAAGTAAATATAATAAGAACAATTTTTATAATAAGTACTAATAAGAACAGTTTTATGTGACTTTCTATTTTACTTATATTTTTTGGAGATATGCGTTATGTGTTTTTGTATATCCCCAGAAATATAATTTTCCTTATTTGCAAACCTGCATAGGAGTACCTAATGTTTTGAGCAATTTTCGAAAATCAAGTTGTATGTTCTCAAAATTTTGTCACAAAACTTTTTATTCTGTTTGAGAATTCTTAGAAGATAAAATACAATACCAATCGGTGAAGTATTTTAGAATATTTTTCGGCGAGATTTGAAAAGTATAAAAACGCTTACATCTGCTAAATCATTTTATTTCAACATTATAAACAAAATGTTACACATATTAAGGCATTAGGCTATTATTGATTGCACTTTTAGATAAATACATGAATTTTTGTTCAGTTCCTGCAGTTTTATTTCACATTTCATCAACCTCACTTTAATGCAAATTTTAATTTCAGATGTTTAGAAAAATACATTATGCAGCTTTTCACAGAAATCAAATCTCCACAATTTTTGCTTTTCTTTTGAATAATATTTTCTGAAAATTTATATAATTTACTTCCTTATTACTCACTTCTTTTATTTCTCTAATATTTCAGAAACAATGAAAACTGCAGATAGAGTTGTTTTGAGAAAACCCTACCTATTTCGTATTTAAGCGCATTTGCATTTTCTTATATAGTTTCTTATTTGCTTTACTGTAAAATTTGTCTCATATCAGTATTCCAATAATAAGTATGTATGAACCCTTGATGTAAATGTAGATCCATGTGTCTAGACATGAGAATCTCAAGTATTTATATTATTGAAACTGTCACATATCTTGCAGAACTGGATGGTGCTGAATGACATGGTAGTTATGATTATTAGAATATTAAAGTGAGGAATGTAAACAGTGCTTCGGGTTTTCATCTTACACGGTAATATAAATTTACTAATCAAATTTTGCATATCTATTAAGTTACCCAAACTACATATATAGCAATATCTAGGAAAGCCAGCATCATGGGTTTATTAACGATATTTGATTCCATTCGTAATTAGAGCTGTAAGAGAATTATTTTCCAGATATTAGACATAAGGACATATTTAGCAAATTATACCTAAAATGCTCCAATTCTCGGCATTATATGCCCTGAGGACTCCAGCAATCCAGGATTTGATTTCGGTGTTTATCGAATCAAAACGGTTTTTATGGTTCTAATGTATTATTTGAAAGAATCTTTGAGGTGGCATGGTGTTAGTCGCTTACAGACCAGACATTGATGTAAGATTGTAAGCGGTAAGATGAGTGAATATCTCACAAAAGCAGTATCTACACTTTAGAAACAATTTCAATTCTTTAAAGCTCTTACTAGGAAGCTGGAGAAATACCGAAGTAGAATAACACCTGCTGGTCAAGATCAATATCAGTCCTTCGCATTAGAGCATCTATTACAAATCAGATGAGTTTAGAACATACAGCCGTCACTGGAACAAACTGTAAATGGCAATATAAGAGAAACCAGTTGTATATGTTTCCCTAACCTCTGATTCTAAGCGCATTTTCATATGGAAAGAGTCTAACTCATAATCTTCCCAAAAACATTAAGGAATATGACTGCTCATGTCTGGTGGTATGAGGAAGCATAAAGATCAATAGAGCTACTCTAGCTAAACGAGTTCAACAGAGGACATGGTTCTGGCCACAGATATCGACAGGAAGTCTGGAACTCTACATAAGATTTTTTAGAAGTGAATGAGAATATGACATCTTTTCGTGTATGATAATTCATGAGCACATCGAGAAAACTTGGTTGTTGAATATCTTAAAAGAGAATGCATCGAGAGAATTACTTTACAATATTCAAGGATAGGACATCAATGTTCTTTTCATATACATTCAAACAAATCAACCCTGCTGGTTAGTGATGGGTCTGAAAACGACCTACTACGATCATTACGTCTCCCGGGTATTGCTCTCTGATGACCCGAGTTCAAATACCGTCTCTGTCCAAACTGTCACCATGTTCACTTGGAGTACTATCGCGTTAAACATGTGGGTCCGTAAGTCCTTCCGAGAGGTTGGTGATAAAGGAAGGAAGGTGCAATCCCTGTGGATGTCTTCCCCATTAGGTTCCGGTCTAAATTGGGTGGAACTTCCCAGTCAAACAACATATACTTTACACTTTCGCGTAGGTTAAATAGGTCAGGGTCGAAGAAGAAGAATTTCAATCCGGGAGATCAACATTCACGCAAGCAGCTAATCTGCATTTGGCAAAAATAGCATCAGATGGTCACATGAGGCGATTTGATAGATTGTAAAGTTACACATACATCTGACATCATAGTAAAGATAATGCAAAGTCCACTTCAAAGGTAAGACCTTGGAGCGTGGCAGCCCAGTAGTTAGTACGCGAAAATTGCTCTCGAACGATACGATATCCATTCCCGCTTCTGACCAAACTCCCGCAGTGTTTACGCAGAGTACAACCACTTTAAACATGTTGGTTCGTAAGTCCCTCCGAGAGGTTGGTGGTAGTGTAATGAGCGGTTCCTGTGGATGTCTACCACACTGGGTTCTGGTCTAAAATTGGGTGACATTTCCCTGGTCGTCCAAGCAGATACTTTGCACCTTTAAGTAGGTCGGAAGATTTGCGTCGAAGAAGAAAAACAAGGTCTTGAATTCGATTTCAATAACTCAACTGAGGCAGCTTTTGCTGACCTGTAGGAATATCCGCAGTTCGAAACCCATATGGGGCAACAAGGTTCTCTGGAGTATTTTAGTTACTATTTTCATTTTATATACTGTAGGTAATAGGCACGATATATATACTGTATAGCTACAGCCTCGGAAGAAAAACGCCCCACCCTCTGTTAATCGAGCATCGTTCGTCGTAGAGAAAATTAAATGATACCATTCGATTAGGAATAACATCCTCTACAAATTAATGTGCGTAAAATTTGCATAAGGGGCCGTCTGCGTATCTAAACGTTCACAAACTTTGAAATTTAAATGGCAACACCCAAGTTTAACAACATAGTTCGAAACTAGAGCAAAATTCAACCTGTGATACCAAATTTTCACGTCATTTGGGTGCAGAGTTTCTGAGTTGCGAGTATGTAAAGTGTTGAACTCCTAATGTTAAATTAGTTTCCAAGACTTCCATTCATATCTTCTGTAATAATTATCTTCTCACGCTGATTATTTGTATGACGTTACTACTAAACAACCCAAACACATTTACGGGATTTTTTATTTTTGTGAAAATAATTGTTTGTATGGAATATTAATTATGAAATCCATAATCGAAAAAATATGAATATAAACCTGGACATGTTTTGATAAAAACCGATTCACGAAGACTTTTTATATGTTTATGTAAAATTCCAGGTGTTTCCTCCCACTAGTTCTTTCGAAATGCTTAAATATTCAGCATCACGATGATTTTAGGGGTCGTATATTAATTTTAAAAAATGACTAATTTGAAAAAGTTGTATTAATTGTAAGTTAATCGTTATTTAGGAAAATGGGGATGTATTTTTACCCAATTTTAATAAAACCTTTGTATAAACAGTGTTGTATAGATGCGAACTAATCAACGTAATTCTGCTACTGTATTGAATGGTGAAAACTTGCATTGTTATAAATGGGGTCTACGTATGTTACTCTTGAGGAGTTACTGTTCCGGAGCTACTGCGATTTGAAACCGCCGACAAAATGTGATAATTTATAATAAAAACTATTTATATAAAACAATAACAAATTATAAAACTGTGTGATACTAAACACCATAACACGTAGCTTTACATCAAAAGACGAATTTGCATAATCGCCGTTTAGTATGATAGTTATTACAACAACCTAAGAACATCCTATTCAAAGTTAAAATGATTCAATAATTTTAATCTCAATTTATTTTCGCTTATTTAGCTGACAAAGCAGAGTAAATCACATCTAATAACATTCTTATGTAAAGTTTTACTGCGGTATATATGTTTGAAAGTCGGGTTTGTTATAAATGCGCATCACCATCATCATCATCATCATGGTACAGCAGCCCTTGTAGGGCCAAGACCACGTATAATTTTTCGTAACAAGATTTTTTTTTCCGGGGTGGAGTTGTTAGCCCCACGCCCAACATCCAACCTGGAGGACCAGTCCCCTGATATAATCCCCAGGGGCAGGGTACCTGGCAATCCCCCCAGGCACTGGGGCCCTATTTTTCGCCTTCTACGAAACACAGGGGGGAGGTAGGTTTATTCAACAACCCGCCCCTACACGGGGAAAATATAAATGCTCATGTTTCGACTATATATTGTGCTTATGTTTCGTTACGAGGATGCCTCGGCAACTTGACGACCAAGGGCACAATTATTGCAACAGTCGATCAATCAACGACAATTGGTCAGTCAACGACACATCGCCCTTCAAATTGCGGTTTTCAATATGGAGCTGATCCCCGAAAATTGCACATTCCGAAATATTGAATATCTTCTGGTATAAAGATAGAAACGCCGTGGAAATTTGAATTTAGACTAATTTGGGGGGTCTAAAACTTGTGGGTGACGTAAAATTTGGTTGTTGCCATTGGAAATTTCAAAGTTTGTGCGCGTTTAGATATGAAGACGACCCTTTATGCAAATTTTACGCATATTAATTTATAGAGGATGTTATTCCTACTCGAATGGTATCATTCAATATTCTCTACGATGAACGATGTTCGATTAACAGAAGTGTCTTTTATTCCGCGGCTGTACATTATGCTACGCATACAATCATGTTCTGAACACCAGTAAAATTATATACATCACATGATGAATTTATTTATTAAGCACTATATATGTACTTTATGTTCTGTATAGCTACACCTTGTAATGTACAGAAAATTGCAACTACTACATATTGACAGACAAGACTGCAAACGATTCAATTGTAAAATTCCTTTATACCGGAAATATATTTTTCATGAAACATAGCAACAGCAACTCTAGTAATCTCAAGTTATGAATTTTGAAAAATTTTGGATATATGTTTTGAAATACTTTTAGCACATGAAATATAGGGCTAATCGGTGAAATATTTCATAAAGCGGTTTGAAAAGTTTCCATTTTGAAAACGGCATGACTCAACGAAATGTGTTTGCATAAGTATTTATCGCTGAAAATACTTTATTTATGAAGGCAATAAAGCGTTATTGAAAATATTTATCCTGAGTGAAAATATGAAAATGTAATATTTAAAATGTGAAATCTACAGCACATTTATGCATATTAATCTACAGCACATTTATGCATATTAATCTACAGCACATTTATGCATATTAATCTACAGCACATTTATGAATTTATGCATTATTTACTCACATATATTTTACGTGTTTTTATTAATTAGTATAGCCCGTTTAAATGTAGGAAAATGCGTTCATTATAATATAGAATTATTTCTTTATGAATTCAAAATTTGTTGATGCTTAAAAGCGTAATATGGAGAGTATATAACTTTAAATGCAGTGCCCAGCACCCACTCGAATTATATATTTTCTTTACTAATTTAATATTATTTGTATTTGCATATGATTTTTTAATGTTTTCCATTCGCCAAACGATTATTTTTACTTTCCCTGCAATACATGATAATGTATAGGGGAAGTATTGAAATCGTGCCGAAAATCGCAAATCGAAATTTCGATGGATCTACACATTGGGGCCTCTAGAACACGAAAAAAATAGTTCTAGCGTCACGTCTGTGTGTGTACCTGTGTGTGTGTGTCTGAGCGTATGTCTGTGCAATTAGATTAGATTTTGTCTGGTTTGATTTTGGTGCGGTTCGGTGTATACAAACCTGCATTCTTTTGGGAAATGGCACGCAAAAATTTTCTAGTTAAATACTAAGCTAGTTAAAATACTAATTGGCCCAAATTCACACAATTTGATATATATATGACTTCTGTATTACTCTAGTGCTGATTAGATTTTGGTATAATTCGAAGTAAAGGAACTTTGAAGTGTAAATTTAAATAATTTTGCGTGTTATTTAGTAACTCAGTTTAATAAAATAATGAAATAAAGGGAACACAAATTGGAGTCTGTAAGCAAAGTCATATGTTGCTCGCATCAGATTTTTCAAATAATCATTATATTTTGATAACAGTATGTCTTAGAGTAGTCGGGGAAGGCTGTATTCCTGTTCATCACAAATCACACTATCAGATATGAACGTTATACACTAGCCTCCGTTGAATTTTCCCAACTGAAAAAATATTCAAGTTCAGTTGTGCAAAGATGACATCTTCAGAGTTTATTTGAGTGCCCTCAGCCATGATGGCATAGTGCCCATTTCTGTTTGAGATTCGACTATGATAATAGCATTTACTTGTGGAAGGGCATGGGGGACAGAAATAAGTCTGTGTGCACATTCATTCTGAGCTAATATCTAGAAGGAATCATAAGTCAATGTTCTTTTCTACGTCTTATTGTTAGTATTGATAGTGCGGTAGTGATAATAATAGAAATAAACTACAACTATATGTATCAATACTATTCATTGTTAGTATTAATAGTGCGGTAGTGATAATAATAGAAATAAACTACATCTATATGTATCAATACTTTTATATAAACCATAATGTAAACCCAGTTTTTAAATCTAAAACTGCCTTGCCGCATTCTCAATTTACAAGGTCTCAGTCATGCCTTAATAAAAAATAGCCCTCAAATAAAAAAAATAATACTTTTGAATATCGTTCAGTTGATCCTCAAAATCGAATCCACAAAATAACTTCTTGTATTTCAAATACACGGATTTAATATATGTTTTGACTTTCTAATTGCACAAAAATTATTATATAAACACTCACAAACTGATATTATTAATATTAACACGATTGATTTTTTTTCTGCATAATAAAATATCATTTTTTATACTTAAAGTATATTTTACGACCCAAAATATTATAACTGAAATACAGCGAAACTTTATTTTCTTCCAGACAACTACCTAGCTTATTTTGTAACTTAAGTTACATTTTTAAAAGGTAAAACTGTGCTGAAAGAGACGTATTTATATAATATTATTCACTAGCACACAATTAATCATTATCTTGGTTATTTATAATGTAAAGGATCTACTTATCTATATTTGTGATGTTTCTGAATAGAAGCCCATATTCAAGTATTAATAGCCCCTTGTCTCCCAGCATACGCATTACATGATTTGATCATTGCGAATAAATATCTTAAGTGCAAATATTGGAACAGGATAGCGTGCTTGACGCATCTTTTGTCACGCTGGGAGAGGATGTTTGGCGAGGTAAATAGAGATTCCACAGCTGAATTCGCCTTTTCGGATTATTTAAGATAAGCTGTTTTTGGATGAAACTGTTTCTCAGGGAATTTTAGGAACAGAATGGGATGAACAAAATTATTTGACCACCATGTGGCTTTTAATGTACAATCATAGAATGTTTATTATTTATATTTATTTGGATTAATTTACCGATTTAATCATCAAATATTTTTAAGACTAGGATCTCATACACTGCTTGCTATACTTGCCAAACATTACGGTCATGGCGTGCGTCTGAATTTTACATGTCCCTTTACCTGAGTCATCGTATTCCAAGGTAAGGTATCCGTATTTCGTTCTACATAGCAGAGGGGCAGTACATGAAATGTTAATAACTGATGTGCTGCTCTTTGATAAATTAAAATTAATATAAATTTCTTGATTTGATTTAATGTTGAAATCGACTAAGTTAAATTATTTCCATTGTATAAGTGAATATATAATTGCTTAAATTATTATGTGCGAGTACACAAGCCAGATTTTGACCATGCCCATGTGTTTCACTGTTATGTTTAACATCTTGAAATGTGAAAAAGTGAAGTGCGTGATAATTGGCGGGATGAAATATATTTATCTGTATTGTAGTCCAGTGGGGTTTAAAGTTCTGTCTGAATATGATTTGATAATTTCGTAACTAATAAATAAAATTACTTTGGTACCAACCCCTGTCTAATTATTAAAATATTTGAGTTGATTTAATTAATTTAATTTACAGGCAGAAGCTGCTGAAAGAAAGCTATGGTTTTAATTTCTTATTTATTTATTTATCGTTTCGGAGCAGGCCATCTTGGAGATTTACTCTCCGAACGGGACGAGTGAATCTGGAACCTTATGATCTTTACAAAATGCAAGTTTATTTCAAAATTCTTAATTTGATTTTCGACCCGTTTGTCATCTTTAACGATCATGACAATATAAAATAAACTTAAAATGCAAAATTGTGTGTAAATTATTTTAGTATTCTAAATGGAATTGCTTCAAAAAAATCATTCTCTCAAAATATTTCATTTAATTCTCCTAAAAAGAAGCATATGAATACGTGTTCTCCCCATGCAAGGCACGTCTGAGGAATAAATCTTCCTGGTACCGTTTGTAAAGAAACTTAAAAATATATATGAAACTGCATCAATATATGCCAAATTGAAAGTGTTAAAATGGTTTTGGGAATTATATACCCGTGACATTTTTATTATATGCTAACAAATAGCTAAACACCACATATGAGTTAATTAGCAAAACGCAATATAAGAATTTAGAAAATATTTGCCAAAATAAAACTGATGATGCAATAAATTGAAAAAATTAATAATTCCCGTAATCTTTAAAGTGGACGACCGTAATTGATATATTCCAGTCAAAAATGCAATAAAGTCCATTCATAAAAAATTATTTATATCAATTTCTATATTATTTAAATCAGACAAAAAACGTCTGCTGTATAAATATATTTCATTACATAAAACACACAACGCATTATATGAAACACATACCATATTGTTTATTTTTTTAAGTTATATTGTTAATAAAATGCATATAAGGAAGACAGTTCAATGTGAAAAGGAACATTCAAATTCGAAAATTTCAGTGGTCTTAAATAAAAAAATTCAAAGTTCCTCTTTCTACACTATTAACTGAAAACCAAGGTATTTATAACCATTTTTCTCATCATTATCGTTAGTCTGGAGATTTAAAACCTGAAATAATTCTTTATTTCCTTTTTCCATGCATACACAATTTTCAAACTTTAGGAAAAGACTAGAACGATTATAATATCTCCGTGGATTGTTTTGTTAAACATCCTACTTATACGTCCAGTTATGTTAAGAGTTTACAACTCCACACCAGTGACTCGCCGATTCAGCATAGGATGATGGCCTCAAAGGTCCGTGGCACAAATGTTGGTTGGAGCAGCAAGGTTCTTTACAATAGCACTCAAACGAATGAACCCTATAGATTAGTGCTGTGATGCTAGGTGTTGAAATATAACCCTAGACCAATTAGTACAGATCCATTGGACTCTGTCCAATTTACGCGAAAATTTCAAATAGGAAGACCATCGGTTTCGCAAGATACTAACCTGGGGTAAAAAAAATAGTATCAGTGGATTTAACTGAGATAAAAATAGCAGCAAGTAGTCAACCAGATTGCAATTTAGTTTCAGTTGTAGCCGGTCGGGCCAATGTAAATATCTGTGGTTCTAGTCGAAACTTCGAGGGAGTAGTAAGGTGCATTACACCATCATTTCATGGTATTTTTTCTTCCATACGACTTTCTAGTTTAAAATATTTCTAATTGCCCTATTCTGATATATCTGTCCACACAAAAAATCAAGTTTATTGAAAGTAGTGCTTCACATTCTTATCTATGCAACACACACTTAAAAAATGAGTCATAACTTAGGCGTGGGAGAGAAAATAAATTGGATGAAAAAGACCATAAAAAAACATATTGCTTAATGATAACAATTAGTTTATTGGTCATAATAAAATTTCTCTACACCAATTACTAAGCCGTGGTAAAACATGATGTTGTGTATTGCTGATTATGAGAAATAAAATGTATAACTTTTTAGAATTGCAAGAAACTAGTTTATTCTTGATAAAACGACATTGTGTATAATTGATCCATTGCGAAGGGACAATTGATCAGTTTAACAAGTTGGGAATAATATAAAGCTGATTGCGTCAAAGAGAACGAGTATAATGTTATAAATATATTATAAAATTAATTACATTTTTAAAAGGAAATGCATTTCAATATAGATTCTCGTAAAATTGTCTAAATCGATTGATATAGTTAAACTATAACTAAAGTAAAAATTAGAATAAAATCGGTGTATTCTAGCACAATGGATATGTTTCAAATATTTGTCATATAAAATATTCATATTCGAGATATATTTTCTTTATTGTCTGACAATTATTATACTGCACATAAAATTAAATATTCAAAAACTATAAAATTGCATAGTTAAAATACTATAGCCATACTCTCCCTTTTTTGTGTGTACAAAAGAACTAATATTCGAGTTATATGAATACTTAAAGAAAAGCATTTGTTTTGTACTGCAATTTTTGGAAAAATAAATGTCAAATTCGAGTGACAAAACATTATGTTCGACGGAATATGATGCTTCCATCTAAATATACATTCATAATATTTGGGAAATGCAAAACTGCACAACCTTAAAATAGTTTTGTCAGAAGAAAATGATATAAAAATCTAAAAAATCGGAAAAGTAATAAAGGCATGGATATATGGTAAATTGTTTCAGATACAAAAATCTAACTCATAAGAATGATAGATAAAATACAGTAAAGCGATTCTGTAATGCATTCTGACTTTGAACAATCAATAGAATGCAAAAGAAAGAACATTTGGAACATGTTTCTTCAACAAGTGAAGATATATTGCCTTCGTGACAAAGGACATATTTCTCATTTAAAACAAAATGTTTTGTACAACAAAATAACTGTTCATGACTTGTAACTAATAATTTGATTGGATTGAAAACATGGTTTATAAATAAATCAAAATAAAATGTTTTTTTATACTTTATTGGATTATATAATAAAACATTTAAGAATAGTGATACATTCCTCAATAATTACCCCAGGTTAGCTTACTACTGCTTTTTTCCCCTCCAGGTTATCTTTTCGTGTGGTCTTTGACCTTCTTATTTGAAATTGTCTCTCAATATATCAGAATCAACAGAATCTGTGCTAGTGGCACTAGACTCACTTTCAGACCATCCTCATCAAGGCCAGTGTTTTAAGGCATGGAGAATGGATTCGTAGGACTCGAGTTCAATTTCAGGTTCTGTCAAAGTTATCCCTGCACATACGCGTCATCTGTACGGGTATCCTTTGGTCGAAAAGTCCTTCCGAGAGGTGGGTAGCAGAGGAAAGGTGGTACCGTCCCTATAGATAATAACACACAACTGGATTCGGATTTAAATTGCACAGTATTGTCCAAGTCGTCCAAATAGATACCTTGCATATTCAGATAGGTCGTACTGTCTGGGTTGAAAGAAAACTAAAAGACCCCCGACATCATTGCACTAACCTTGAGCGTTGATTTGTTCGACCGACATTTAAAAAAAACATTGACGTCCCAAACAAGAATCGAACCACGGATATTCAAACTGGCGAGTCGACAGTCTATCTTTGAGGTACTGGGACCTAATTACAAGCTGCTATCCTCAAAGTGAACTCTGCTATTTCGTAGTCTTTTGGTCTATTTTTAAAACGAAGCGAAATTTTTGTGATATTATCAATACATTTTATAAAGGGGATATTTAACATACTCATTCCTTTAAACACACAGTTTAATTAATTCAGATTTTACTTTGATAGTCCAATGCTCTAAGCAACTGTTTTTTCTTAAGCACGCTTTTATATATTCTAATAATTGAAACACGTAATATAAACAACATTGACAGTAATTATGTAATTCTTCTTAAAATTACAAATTTCCTATATTGATAAATGCAATCTTCCATTTACATACATATGATAGTAGTATGAGGTGCATTAATTCCTTTAAATACACTGTTAAGGCAATAATCCATTCCAAAATACATTTATACTACATATGTCTTTATAGAAATAGTATATACTTTAGAACTAGTGTTAACATAAATTTTAGAAAATGTTTCTTTTGGGAAATGTATTTCAGAATGCAAGACAAGTGTCAAATATTTCATGATTTACGATTGCACAACTTTTCCCATTAAGAAGAGAATCAGATATGCTAATGCTTGTCAAAAACAAACAATATACACACTCGGGTCATTAAAACTAAATACTGATAACATTGAAACATATGAGGTTTGCCACACACCTTCTTAAGTAATATATCTAAACATTATGTTATCAATGATTCCAAAAATGTGCATGAATACAATTTTCATTATAATGGTTTACAAAGTATATATAATTATTTTCACTAAATTTCAACAATCATCGTTTAAAGACGAAATATATTTATGAAATTTGATATATTTTGTATTTTAGTTGTTTTGTAGTAAAAGCTAACTTAAACACTCTCATTAAATATGAAAAAATGTGTCTATAACTTTTATTAAAAAAACTTTGTATAACTACACCATACATTAAACTATTTGGGTGTAAAACGGTTTCAAAGGAAAAAATATCCTTCTTCTTCGAGATCGACTAGAAGCTCAATGTTATTTGAACTTGGTTGGCTAAGTAAGGTTGTGATTTTTGTTGTTCCGAAGAAGTATGTTTTTCTCTTAACAGTTTGAGATCCATTTTTTTTTCTTTTATGCTGTATTTATACAAAATCTTTATATAAAATAAATTACCACATCTGATGAGAGTATATTGCCTGTTGTTGATCTTTTATTTTCCGATATTGTAAAATAAAATGAAAATTCCATATTATATGAGGAAAAACTTTACTACGTGTATAAATGATCAAATATCCTCTTCGGACATTTATAAATCATATTTCACCTGTTTCTGGTGATTCTCCTCACTTTAGTATTTTATGACTATATACAGCTAATAGCTTATTACGTTATTAATATGTGTATTTAATGAGTATTACATCTTAATAAGGTTTATTCAAAATTATTTTTCTGTGAAGGAGAGAAATTATTCCTGATTCTAAAATTCTATTTATTCGAAACGTATTCGGCATAACGTCGCTATAAATTTTACAAAAATGGTTACGTTATGTATATAAATGCTTTCAGATAAATAAATAAAAATTAGAACATCAGTTACATTTTACACATTTTTTACACATTTTTACGAATATTACATGGCATTATTGGATCGATTGAGTATAGAAATCAAGAAAAAACGGCCTCACATACAAAAGAAAAGAATGCTGTTATACCAAGACAATGTCCCTTGTCACAAGTAGGTGAAAACGATGGTTAAATTATATGAATTAAGCTTCGAATTGCTTCCCCATCCACCGTACTCTCCAGATCTGGCCCCAGCGACTACTGGCTTTTTACAGACATCAGAAAGATGCTCCAGTGAAAGAAATTTGGCTCAGATGAAGAAGTGATTGTCGAAACAGAGGCCTATTTTGAGAGCAAAGACAAATCGTTCTCCAAAAAAGGATCGAAAAGTTAGAGGAGCGTTGGAATGAACGTATCACTCTTGAAGGTAAGTATGTTGATGAATAAAGTCGAATTTCTAAAAGTCGTTTTTCTAATTTAGACCTGAGACTTATTGAGTGGGCCATGTATATGAATAAAGATATACATACCAAATTATATGCCATGTTTTAGAACATGTCACATACATTCCAATTACCTAAAGGAAATCTATATTAACCTTAAATATTTTGTCTAAGATATGGATATCAAAGTCGATAGAAAACTTTCTTGATGTTTGTATCTCAATCATTCCGCACAAAAGGGAAGGCTCATTTTTTCGCAAAAACTTCAGTCTTAAAAATGAAAATTGTTCTTGTTCCAGTAGCATTTGACATGTCTCACATGGTATTTTCCGTTCCCCGGTGTTTTGCTAAGGCGTATTGCGAATGTAGTTGATACAAATGAAATACAAAGGAACAAAAGATAATTGTTTTCTACAATTGTGAGGGAAAAGATAGTCTATTATTCATAGCTACAAGCATTGTCTTTTGAAATTTTGGGCTTGATTCCAGCTCCTTTCCTCAGCGAATAAAAATTTTCGATTTTTATGCTGAAGCTGAATGAGTAGTAAATTGTAGTGATTTAAAAGTGATTATCAGGAGTAAATATAGATAAAAGAGTTGTGATTTATTTCGATCTCCCTCCGGTAAATTCAACTTTTATCAACATATACATGCAGCTTTATATACGATAATTATACGGTATTTGGTATACGTAATATATTTTACACTCAATATACAACTGTGTATACTGCTGTACGTTTTGCAATAGTATTGTTTCCGTGAAAATTTACGATTTCGGAATTTTGACACGAATATATTATGTTTTAAGAGTTTCTGCACACGTCTGGACTATTTTTGGTGTGATGTTCGGCTATCTATATGTATGCCTCTAGTCGATTTTTGGTCGATTTGTGTACAAATATTAATAAATTTTCAAAACACGTTATATTCGGATTTGTAAATTAAAACTCTAGAACTAGGGATATATATATTGTTTTAAATTTGAATTCAAAACTTCGAATTAAATTCGAAATTATATATTTCCTTATAATAACAGCATAGGACAAAATTTAGCGTAAACCTGCATAAAAGAGGTTATTTAAGTTTTCATTACAGCTATTGCTGATATTTTTCACTACAATTACTGAAACTTAACTGTTTCAATAATTGCAGTGATAAAGTAGAGTTGTGAAGTTGTAGTGTTTCAATTATTGTTTTTGTGGCTTTATTAAGCTAGAAAATTTTCACAAGCGTTTTAAAATTAAAGCTAACATGCTATAATTGTGAATATGTAATAGATAATATATTATAAATTTAGCCAATAGATAATCTAAATTTAGATGAATGATATTGTATCCTCTGCAGTTGAAGATGTAGTTGCAGTTGTTGTATCCTCTGCAGTTGAAGTATCCTCTGCAGTTGAAGTTGTAGTTGCAGTTGTTGTATCCTTTGTATTTGCAGTTGTTGTATTCTCTGTAGTTGAAGTTGTAGTTGCTTCTCTAGTTGAAGTTGGCAAGGTTGTATACAGTAAGTCGTCTTGTCTTTATGGAGTTTATTTCTCAGAATAATTTTCCCTTCAATTCAGTTCTGTACTAAAATTTCTTTCGATTAATCTTGAATGACTATTTTTGCCTTTCTTATATACAATAATGTAAGGAAGTACTGTGACGGGTTCGAAAATTCAAATTCGAGTTTTCGACGGGAGAGCACGTTTCAAGCATCCTTAATCACGAATCGAACAATTTTGAGGTGATGTTTGTGTGTGTGTGTGTGTGCCAGTGAGTCTGTGGAGACGATAACTGACGAGCGAATGGACCGAATCGAGCAAAATTTGGTACCAAATTACAACCCGTGAATACTGGAAGTCTATTGTTTTTATACACAATAGAATGTTTAGAACCAACCCCCTAAATTTTCGAGTGACATTTTGAAAAAAATCATAAAATCAAAACCTCTAATAAAGTTACGCTAATAGACATTTTATATGTAGTTTTTCATTATAGAACGATTGACATACATTTTATAACGCTAGTATGAACCGTTCTCGAGATATTTCATATTTTTCAAAAAAATTATCAAAAAATCATATAAAATAAAAAATATATCCTATTGAGAGACATGTTCCCTTTTCATATGTAATATCATGCCATATATTCGGTGACATCATTCTCGTGGACTAAGCTCGTTCCATACATGAAAAAAGATACTTTGAATAATACTTTTGTTTTTGAACTTCAATAGTCATTTATCTGCTGTAAGAACAACTTATTTCTCCGTATGTAACACTTGGCGAGATTTTTGCAACAAATTTGGTGGAATTCCGCCAACTTGGCGACATTTTTAAATGTTGCTAAATTAATGAAAAACTACCAAATGGATAAAAAATGAAGGCAAATCAATAAAAATGACGAATCATTGGCGAAAATTCAATATCTTGTAAAAAATATAAATATCTACTATAAGAATAAACGATTTGTTTTTACTGTAAAAGTAGTAAATTCATTGCATTATATAAGGAAAGCCATGTGCTGCTCACATCAGATTTTTTATTGATTGTAACATATTACTGTTCTATGAAAGTTCTTTCAAGAAATAATTTACTCATTGGGATTAACTTAGGTTAATCTGGAATTGTATATCTTCTCTGACAACCAACCGTATTTATTAAAGCTCTCTGGTCGTTCTATTTGCCCCAAATATTTGGTATCTGTACATTCAGAAATTCTAATGGTCAATCCAATTGTCTGTAATCTAGATGATGAAATGAAATGCATAAATTGAGTATAAGTGCTCATATTGTGGAGCATGCTATCATGCTATTACTTTATAGAAGCGTCTCTAGATATAAATCTACGAAGGAAATGCGTTAATAAAATAATATATATTGTTAACTGGTAATTAAGCATGTCAAAGACAGGGAAACTTATACGCTTACAAAAATTAATCTGAAACATATTTTTTGTTTTACAATGTATGGTGCCTTATGTCGAAAATAGTTGTCACAGTTGAAAATTGAACCAGTTAGGTATTGCCCGTGGTCTAATTTCTGCTTTTTATGTTCTCTGCTGAGGTTTTGAAAGCATTTATGAGACTTAACTACTCACCCCCCCCCCTTCCATTTTATCTGACCCTGGAAAGAAAATCGAAAATTGTGTTTCGCTGAGTTCGGGTCATTAGTGGATACAATAAATACAATAAATAAGCAAATATTCAGATTTCTAAGCCATCAGAGGGGTAATTGAGGGTCTAAAAAGTTATTTCGAAAATCCATAATCAATTGCTCTCTTTCATCATGCGATTTACTTACATGTTTTTGTAGCTTAATATTATATCTATCTTTTATAATCTTGGAGATATTTTGAATGAAAGTATGAAAAATAAAAATCACACTCTTTTGCACAGATAGATTTTTTCAAAAAAAAATTAACCTCTATCCAAAAATTTAATTATATACACTTGCAGAGATTTTAAAGAGCGCTATAAATTCTTGCTTATAGAACGAAGCTAGCCTTTTTTTTTTTTTTTTTTTTTTTTTTTTAGGTATAAGCACACTTGAAAAACGGAAAATTGTCATTCCTCTTCAAATTGATAAGGCGGTAACTCAATTATAAAATCCTTTCCAATTTGAAATACAATTTAACTACTAAATTTTCTAGTACATAATTTTATCGTTTACTATTTATATCTATATTTTAAAATTTACTTTATATTTGGAGTGAAAGTTAAAAAAATAAAATAAAAACATTTTAGGGAACTACTTTTATAGAATTTCAATAAAAAAATATTTCAAACTATTGGAATATGTAACTCTTTTTAATATATTTATAATCTGGACAACGTTTCCGTCAAAACAAGAAACATCATATACATATATATTTAGTAGGTTTGAAAATATAAGCGCCTGAAATGTTTCCATTTTTCGTAAGGCTGCGTTTTTCTGCCAGAGAAACCTCAAACCACAGATGTTATCCCCATTAAAATGCTATGCATTGCATATTACATTTGCTATATATTATATATTACATATTAAATTTTCATATAATTGTTAAATCATGACACTAAGAGGAAATGCAATTCGATAACGAAAATCATCATAATTGAATGTACGAAAAATTGACTTAATCCTCGAATAAATCTTCAAAAGAATTCAGATGTCAATTTCCTTTATTGATACTGCAAACAAATGCTCAGTTGTTTCTTTATCTTTTCCAAGAATATCTAAGTAAGCGTATTACTCAGAAATATTTTATCAGCCTTAATAAGAAATGGCATGAAGAGTTGAAACGGCAAATTAATTCTTACATGTTTACTGAAGTATTCTTACTGCGTCAAGATACAGGTGGTGGTTTTCTTTTCTTTACGTTTTTTTATCAATCTTACATAATTAGAGAATACGAAACGGTTAGTATGTATCACATTAATCCTTATTGTTTTTCATACTTAAGAGTAATTCAAGTACTAAGCAATGCGTGTAATCATGTCACAAAATATTTAATTTATTTTCATTTTTTGTTATATATTTTTGGATATATAATCTATCACTGCATAATCCTAAATAATCTACATAATTAGTGAACTACATAATTAGTAATTATAGTGTATACGCCTAAATAGTCTTAGATAAATATGAAATGTGTGTGAGTGTGTGTGGTGAATGCATGTGTATGTTGGTGTGTGCTTCTGTGTGTTGTGTATATAAATGTGTGTGTGTGTGTCTGTAGAGAAAAATCTGAGCTTTGGACAGCCACAAATTGTCGATTCAGCTCTCGAAGGGATTTTTAGCTTTCTTTTCAATGGTTGTTTTGCAGTGACTGCTTCAACCGATGTCCTAGGGTTCCTAGATATACACAGCTGACTTATCAGATATATTGAAGACTAGTAGGGTTGCTGCAGATAATTGGGTTACCATATCTGTTGCCATTTGTACCGGATATCCAATAGTCCCTAGGACTATTCTTAAACCATTTTTTCTTCTCTCTTTTTTTCTGGGGAAGGAAAATTATCTTTTTCTAGAATGTTTAGAATAGTTCGGTTTAGAACATCAGCCTATAATTAGTTTTATAACACATCCTAAAGTGCAAACACAAACAGAGCTATCGCTATTGGATTAGGATTCCTGCTTCGGTGGGCTGCATATGTCTTACGACTCAGCTCGTATATATAGGGGACTTAAGCTGTCCGTTTCTATAGGAAGCTGTGACGAATTTGTAATAAGCGTGTTATCAGTTTTGTGTTTGGATAGAGAGATGTCAAATATTTAACGATATTGAAAAATATCAATTTATCCAATGGAATTAATTTTATCTGTAAGTTTTCTAACTTTACGAATTTAATATATATATATATATATTGATATTCTTTTTTAATATAGCATTGTATTATCTTTATGGGTACTGTTCAAGGAAATTGCAAAGTCCTGATGAATAGTCGTTGACATAATATTTAATTGCTTTCAATATTAAGGTTTTTTCATGTGCAATTTGTACAACAGTTTATTTTGTCTCTGGTGTTATGACGGAAGACTACGGGGGCGACTATGTTTTCTATGAAATTAAATAAATTAATTCAATTATTCCTTGCTTTAAATCCTAGATTACGCCGAGTACAATTTTTAATTTAAAATAAAATGAACAATCAAAATATGAGAGATGAGTTTAGTTATTTGCAGGATACAAAGAAATGAGATCTGAAAAGAAAAACTATTATTGACATTATCGTTTTGAGTGTGATGGATGGTTATGATTTGATTCCATGCCAGATTATTGTTAATCCTTCTATACAACTGCTGAAGACGACATTACTTACGACTGTTATGTAGATACGGGGGACTGTTCTCTAATGACTGATGTGGATAATGTCGAACATGCTAAAAATGTGGCGAATAAATACGAAACATTTATTTCTATTAAGATACATCAATTGGATTTCTGTGTTTTTTAAAGCAGTTCGATGAAATATTATTTCAAACTCACTTTGTCCAATACATTTTGATGTGAAACGTCTTTGGGTACTGGGAGGAGCGAACTTGAAAAAAATGTGATTTAGATAAAAACTGAGTGGAAGTGTGTGACGGAAGTGACACTATCGCTACAGATACTAACAGAAAACCATTGTAATTTAAAGGTCTAGATGGATTGACTTTGTGAGACAAAAGAAGTCACATTAGTGACGAATTTGGTTTAAAATCGCCAGTTTGCTGACTTTTAGCTTATTCCGGAAACTTCTTAAATTTCGTTGACTAGTTAATAATCTCATGAGCTACAGGCTTTTTCCAGACCCTTGCACAGAAGGTACGGTCTTATCAAAGTCCATTAGAAACTATTCAAACTTTTGAAGATCACATTAACTGAAAATAGTTTATGCTTCTGATTTTTATTCGTTTCTGTAACAGTTAATGTTGGCCTTAAATTTGTATAAATTAAAGTGTATCTGACAAATGACTTTCCTTTCATTTTTTTCGTTAAACGGCAGTATATTGTGACGCCCTATATTTTAAATATCCAAATATAAATTTGCTTATTTTGATTGCTAGTTAAAATTTTCTTACCACACCTACTTTATTCCTAGTCACTCCATTATTTCAAAATTACCTTCGTTAAAGGAGCGATAGTAGAAATTTACCTAGAATGCTCACTATAATTTCTAGGAAATTGTGCAAATATGTTTCTGGTAAAATGGATTTGTTAAATCATTTGATTATAGTAAAAATGGACATATTATTCCTACTTTCAGTGATTTCAATAAAAAAATTGAAAATGGATTTTGTGTAGTGATTATTAATAGAATTGAATATTTGCATAATCTCTTTACAAGTTTATTTCATTTTGAAGAATATTAAAAATATGTGAAGATTATTTTCGACCTTGTCTAAAATCAGTAGTGATCTTGCGTTTATTTATCACAATAAATTTTAACAAAGCAGAGCAAAATAATGCACAATTCAATTGCATTTGATTGGTTTATTGCTTAAGAAACATTGCTGCAAATGTTAAGCAGGGAGACACATACACCGGAAGATGCATACTCGCAAAAACACTCATAGAAACTCATAGACAGACAAACACTAAGGCAGAGGCACAAATAAATAGAAGCACAGAAGCATAAGCAGATAACATACTGAAAATCGACTTACTTGCATTATTAGATACGAAAAGTTACAATTTCATCAACATCAAATTGTAGAAGTTTCGACAAAACATGAATAGTTTTACTTTACAATTTACAATAGCAAAAGTAAAAAATAAATGTTTTAGTGAGGGAAATATTTAAATTGATATTACTGATATGTTCAGGAGTTACGTATAAGGAAGCGGCTAGTCTTGGAGTGGAATGTCAAAGTTCTCAACGTTCTGAGCTTTAATTCGAGTAAAATACAGTATGCTCTCAGTTTATTGCAGAACCTCGTTTGGCAAATCGAACCAACACATTCATTACTGAGATGGACGTAAACACTTCCGCGTGCATGACTGCATGATATATTGCATTAGACCGCAATACTACTTGGAGTTAATGAGTTAAAATTAGGTTAAAGTATTAGGTATTAGAATGTATATACAATCATTTGTACTTTCTATGATATTTAAAAATAAAATTATATTTTAATAATATTAATAATCAAAATTTTTCATATAACTGAGTTTAGTTCTAAACAGATAGTCTTGTATATAACTCATTGATGCATAATCATGCAAAATTCCCATGGTAAGACATTAAATTCATTATATCAAAAATTCCGCGGTAATAGCACGACAAATTAAATAAACAATATAGCGTAAATGCAGCATATATGTAAAAAAGAAACTACTAGTTTGCCGGTTTCAAATGAAACGGACAGCATTTTTCTATAGGACCAACGAGCGACATCACTTACTAAAATCAGATTGCCAATTAAAGTAGAATATCACAAGTGTTGAAAGCAAGAGAAAATGGTTTGCCGCGGGGGAAATAACCAAAACAACAGATAGGAAACTACAATCGGAAAAATCCACAGACAAAAAAAGAGTAACAGAATAAAGAGTGTAACAGAAAGGGTATAAGAGCAAAGTTCGTTCTACTCAGTTGAAATCCATATTGAATTTATTTGAGTCGTTGCTAAATTTTATTGTTATATATTACAAATAAAATATTCTCATAAATAGTGAAATACCGCAAAAATTTATATGCGAAAATATTTTCTTCGATGTAATTCAATTCTACTATTTCTCTGTCTTCAAGAAATGCGCAAAAGTATGAAGATAAATTATTCTTCAGTCGTAAAAATTTACATAAGTTAAAAGATAGAAATAATGGTGTTTTCACTAACAAGTGAAATATACTTTGTGCGAAGTATAAGGAAAATTTCATCAAAGTATATAAACAAAAACTGCACATTAATGCAGCCCTTTCAAGAATACGCTGAATACTATTCTTCAGTACAAGAGAAGCAACAAGCCGGAAGTCCAAAAGAAGAATGGGTGAAAAAAACAGATACAGAGGGGATTATATACCCAAGACCTGGATTAAAAGATATCCAATCAGAAAGCAGCATGAAGAGAAATCCAGCCAATCGTAAATGAGTAACAAATTTGTTTAAATGCACATAAGATTCATTATTCGTACTATTTCTTAAATCTTGTTCTCGTCTGTCATTTTAGCCTATTTTTTGTCTTGTTGAGTTTCATATAGTCTTGTTTGGACTTGACTCGTATTGTCGAGATATTCATGTTGGGTTTTCGTGCACATCAATTTTGTCTATTACTTCTGGTTTCGAATTGATTGGACTGTTTTTCATGCTGCTTTCCGATTGGCTCTCTCTAATTATATTGGATATATACTTCCTTGTGTTTCTTCTATTTATATACAGAGAAAAATTAGGCAAAAAATCGTCGCAGAAAAGTCGCAACAATATAAATAGTTAATTGAATCTCTCAACGGGGAAGACATATCTATCTGATACTTCGTCAAAACATTTAGGAAACCGAACGGAAAACTCCCGCCACGAGAAGACAATAACAAAATCGCGAACTTAGACAAGAAAAAATCTGAGGACCTAACAAATCATTATGAAACCCGATTCCAGCCAAATCACTACATAATGTGTGAGGACACCCTAAACTCGGTTAGTCAAACTCTAAACAACTTCAGAAATTCTCCAGTCACTGCAGAGATTATCATAGCTACCCCTCAAAAATAGTAAAAACCATTAAAAACCTCAAAAATCGTAAGAGCATAGGACACGATAATATCAGGAACGTAACGGCTAAAAACGTATCCCTACACATAATATTCTTTATCATCTTCTTAATAAACAAGATACTAAAATTAAATTATTTCCTCAAAGAATGGAAGGACGCTGTCATAATACCAGTCCGTCAGGTGGGAGAGGATGCTACTGTTCCAGCCAACTGCAGACCAATTAGCTTACTGCCAACACTTGGTAAAATGACGGAAAAGATTACACTCAAGAGATTAAATGTACATCTAAGTGAGGATGACATCATTATTCCCGAACAATTCAAATTTCGGCCAAAGCACTCCACAACCCACCAGTTGCTGAGAGTGGTGGAGTACACATCTTCTGGACTTAATAACAATACATCCACACCTGCCATTTTTCTAGACATCTATAAAACCTTCGTTAAAGTGTGGTACTGCGGTTTAGCGTACAAATTGATCACCCTGAAAGTCCCTGACGCATTATTAACTTTTAATATCATACTTAAATAACAGATACCTTCAAGTCAGAGCAAAAGACAAGTTATCTACACCCAAGCTCATAAAAACAAATGTACCACAAGGAGCTATCCTTGGCCAGACACTTCTTAACATATACATGAACGACATCCCCAGGACTCAAAACACTGAGCTGGCACTCTATGCAGACGACAGTGCGATACTTGCAAGACACACTTATTTCTCAGTAATGCACAGACAGCTACAACAACATCTAGATATAGTCCAAACACGGCTGTAAAAATAGCGAATAAAATTAAACCTCAATAAATGTCATCGGATATACTTCTCCAGGAAAACAAAACCTCCTGCACCTCTGTATATAAACAATCAAGCATTCCACGGGGGGAAATCAACCAAATACCTAGGTGTAACGCTGAACTCCCACCTAACCTGAAATTGCACGTAACGAATATAAGCAAAATAGCTTATATGGCCATGAGAGCCTTATACCCAATGATAAGAAAAGGAAAACTCGGCTTATCAAAACAAACTTCTAATATACAAATCGGTCTTCCGCCCGGGAAAGCTCTACGCAGCACCCATATGGGGCCCCATATGGCTTGTAAATCTGCCACAGACTGCCTAGAAAAAAGATAAAACAAAACCCTAAGGTGTATTAGGAAAGCCCCTAGATGTTTAAGAAACTCAGTGATTAGAAATGACTTCAAAATCGAAACCATAAGAGCTCAAATTAAATAGCAAGCTCTAAACTTTAACAACAAATTGCCATCCGTCCCGACCGAACTATTATTCAAATTTCACGTCTATGATCATCGAAAGGCCAAATCTCGTAAGAGACCCGCATAACCTTAAACATAGAGTAACCCAAAACAAGGTATACCCCTTTGCTGACAACCCAAACTATATAAAACTCGCAAACCAAGATAACTTAAAATATTCTAAACCATCCATAAACTGCCAAAATGCTAAGTAATATCCAGACCTGTACCAAACCCCCAAACAGATTAAACTCAAATGGGCACAAAACTGCCACATTAGGAGCCAAGTCAAAAATAAAAGCTAGTTAATAAAAACAACAATGTTTCATATAATGGGTCAATGAAATAATGTCACAGTATGAAGTTATATACCAGATGTTGAGACTGGAGATTAACGACGCCTGGTGCTCCGCCCTGAACGAGAAATCACATCGGTGCTGAACGACAAATTTGTTCTATTTACACCCATTCCCTTTTTGGACTTCGGGTTTGTTGGTTTTCTTTCACTGACGACCCCCCCCCGGGGCGGGCCACCCAAGATGGGGGTTTCGGATGTTGGCTCTGTAGCCTTGATCCTCCAAACTGGGGGGTAAATTAATCCGGGGGTATCTCAACCTCGCTGCTGATGACTCACGGATGCAATCGCGGAAGTGACGAGGCAGTCCCCGGACTCTTCCAGGTGGGCGGATCACGGGACTGTGGCTATTTATGCCCTGAGCCCAGGTCTGGCCGGTGACCGGAGTCGGACCCGGCAGGTGCCTTCGGCCCCTGCCCGGTGAATGATTCCGCCGAGTTTCGCGACCGAGGTTACGGCTTTGCTGGAAAAGAGATGTAGCGGTTGCGCTTCGATGTCCCACTGAATGCTAAAAACCCAAGCTGGTTAGTAGGGCTCGCTGGTATGTACTCTTTCACTGACGAAGATGATCCTGCGTATCCTCAAAATATATGTATGCTGCATTTTTGTGTTATTTGTGCTTATATCAGTTACTCAAGTTTTCCTTAAAACATTGCATACTAACAAAATACTATGTATCGATGCCGTTGCACAATTTATTCAAAATTTATATTTTCTAATCAAATGATGCATATTAAAATTTGCGTACTAAAATGTCTAGTTTGAAATTATCAATTTGCACCTATTTTCTGTCTTCAAGAAAACGTACAATGAATATAAACAAAATAATTTTTCAGTAAGCAAAATTCATAAAAATTACAGGAATAAAATTATATATGCCTTCATAGATAGCACTGCTTGCTAACAAAATACCGTGCCTTGAAGTTTGTTCATCTTCTATTCAAAATATATGTTTTCCATTCAAATATTGCATATCCATATTTGTATGCTGAAATGTTTAGTTTGAAATTATTTTCATCTACAATTTTCAATCTTCAAGAAAATTTACAAAGATTTAAAACCAGTAGCAAATTCATTTTTCAATAAGTCAAATTTGAAAAGTTAAAGGAAATGAACAAATATGAGTAAATAGCTTTTTCAAAGAGAACAGTGCTTGCTAACAGCATTCCATGCCTTGATGTCGATACATATCCTATTCAAAAACATATTGCCTAATCATAATAGCCACATATTCAAATTTTTATGCTGAAATGTATTTTTTTTATCAAATAGCCAGGCATTTGACTTCCATCATTCGCCTATGTGTTGGCCAGAAACGTGAACCATTTAGCCGTCCTAGGACGTTGCCTCAGGCGCACCAGAGAGGCGAAACAAACTGCGCCCAACAACACAACATCCATGCCTTACGTTGGACTCGAACCCACAACGCGGAGGCCGAACGATCGCTTGGAAACGTTCGCCTTGGCCGTTCGACCACCGCGTCGGCTGCTGAAAAGTATAGTTTGAAATAATCCATTTCTACATATTTTCTGTTTTCAAGAAAATGAAAAAAAAATTAAACAATGTCTCCCTTTAATAAGCAAAATACATAAAAGTGAGAGGAATCGAATGAACAGTGTTTTATAAATAGCGGTGTTTGCTAACAACATTCTGTACATATTCTATTTAAAATACATGTTTTGTACTCAAGTTCCGCAGATTGCAATTCACACGATGAAATGTTTAGTTCCAAATAATCAATTTATACCAATTTTCTGTCTTCTATAAAAAGCAGAAAAGAACAAAATAAAAACGTTCTTCAGTAAGCAAATCTGACGAAAGTCAAAATTAGGTGAGGAATTGTGTTTTCCAAGGAAACAGAGTATTTTAACAGAATGTTATCTCCCTATGTCGGTACATATTATGTTCAGAAGAAATATTTTGTAGTCAGAAAAATATATTTTACATGAATTTCATGTACAGCAATTTCTAGAGAACGGCTGTTTTATTTACAGCTACCAGACTGCTCCATTCACGATTAAATTATGACCGGACTGCATGTACCCTAATCAAATCTAAAATTGGTATAATGTATTTAATGTATAAAATAATAACCCATGATTAGATAAAACATGTAGACCTTTTAGGTAAACCTTTTAGATAAAACAAGTAGGGGGGGGGGGTCAGGAAAATGAGTACATAGCAGTTGGAACACATTTTGAATGTGAAAATGATAAATAAAAACCAGACATCAAAAAATAATCTATTCAAACATTTTATAACGATCTTAAAGTATAATAAAATCAACAATCCTAAAAATTTATCGTTTGAAAAGAAAATGGTAGAAATCATATATTGCTTCATTCTGACTCGTATCCGTGGCAGAAAGGGGTACTCACTTTTGTTTTACTTCATTGTTCACAAAGTTTACAAATAAGTACGGATTTACCATCACTTTCTATCTTGAGACCTGAGTTATGGACCCACTTTTGTATTTAATACAGAAAATCATTATTTGTGTTTAAATACAGTTGTCTACAATACAAACATGCTGCATATTCGTTTTCCTCGATATTATCTTATTTAAATATTTTTTATCTAATTTCTTGGTATAAGTTCTTTTCCCTTAGTTTACTTATCCTTAATTTCATCCATTAGTATTCCCCCTGTTCTACTTTCTTTTGCTTTCTAAGCCTTCAGAGCTTATTCTACTGATTCGATTAGCTAAGGAGATGGTTGAAACCCAGACCGTCCGACCTACCAGAAAGGTGTAAGGTAACTGTTTGGACGGTCGGGCTAAGGAGATGGTGTAATAATTGTAGTGTGCCTCTTTTAATAAATATGTGTTTCTGTGCATGCTTCATTTGGTAACTAGCATGGCAATTTCCATGGAAAAAGCTGGAAAACTTGACACCCTAGAGTTATTGATATGAACCTCGGGTATCCAATAATGTTGAAATCTAGGTTTCAGAGGTGGATTTGATGGAATAATAATACATATATTAGTTGCCGAACTTGCTGATGTTTCCTTTGAGCATTTAATTGTTCAGATAAATGCTTCAATTCCTTTATATCGCTTGGACCCATATAACCCATTTCGTTCCAAACACTATAAACATATTTCGCTTCAAACACATCGAGAAACATGACTGGAGTCCCAATATTTTTCTTATTTACATTATGAAAAACGTTTTATTCAAAACACGCTGTATTCACTCTGTTGAACATTAATTGAGAAAACATGAGAAACGTCATTTACATTGTTTCAGAAGCTTCAGATTATTATATTAGCATACATCATTTGTCTATGCATATAAAATATGTATGTCTATGCATGTAAACCATTTGCCTATGCATATATGCATCCTCGACGAGCAGAAAGTAACACGTCCTTATTGCACGAAGCACTGAGTACGAAAACAAAATCCAGAAAGTGCCAGCCGTCTCTAAACAGCCTGTGGGAAATTAGCCTCACCCCCGTTCTGCTACTAAATCATACAGGTAAGGGAATAATCTTTCTTTGCTATCCAACATAGAGAACGTGCCACGTGACAAAATAGTCGCAGTCTTAGGACGGGGGTGAGTAGAACTGATTTTTGAACAATGCTGTAGCGGAGTGGACATTAGCAGTTATTTTCCACCACTCTCGAAAACTTGAGCTTTGAACTAGATGAGTGTGTTTCAGACCACGTGGCATGTTCGCTATGTTGGATAGCACTGCTTCAGTAGTGTAACAGTAGCAAGCCCCGCCCAATAGCAGGTCTAGTAAATAGGGTCTATAGTTCTAAGCAAGTACTCCATCAACCCCTGGTCTGTAGAGCAAATGGAATGTGAAAATAAAATGGTCTGAAGTGAAAATTTGTAAATTGACTCTACGACAAGTTCGTTAAAATTACAAATAGAACATTATAAATAAATCAGGTACTAAATAGGTAAGAAATAACCCTGTTACCCTGCTCCTTGTATAAGGTAAGCAATTGAAAAAATATTTACATGTGATTAAAAATTGGTAAATATAATCTCTTAACTAAGCCCTTAGATTAAAATGTATTTTAAGTGTTATAAATAATATACGCAATACATGTAGCTGAGGTACTAAACTCCTTGTTCTTAGCATAAACATACATGGTGTAAATGCATGAATATTGCTATATATATATATATATATGTATATATATATATATATATATATATATATATATATATATACATATATATATACGATAAATTTATTATATATCTAGATACTATCGAACAAGGATTTTTTTGCTGTAACGTCTTTAATGTGTTTTGCTGAATGGGTTTAATATGAATATGTCATACTCAAAAACGTAGCTAATATATTAAACGCCATAAAATCGTCAAATTATAAGAGCAACATCAAGCATCAATATAAGAATACCAAATTTAAAATTCCTTTAGAGCTTTCTAGATCACGAAATTTTTTAACGTGAAGTATGTATGCGTGTGTCTGTGTGTCCGCCATTCTGTGTATCTGTATTTCAGTCTGTGTGTCTGTGTTTCTGTCGGTCTGAATGTATGTCCTTGCAATGTATGTATCCACCTTAGCTAATTAATGAAATCTCACAAATTTAAGTAGTTGAGTCACTACTGAGTTACCCTGGTTCTGGTTTGATTTTGTTTAAATTCGAAAACATAGAACTTGCCTTTTTGTAATACGGCAGAAAAAATAGTCAAAATCTGATATAAAACTGTAATTTTTAACGACAACTCAAATAATACCAACCTCATTAAGATAGAATAAACCGTTCTCTATAAATTAAGGTTTTTACAATTTGAATGAGTTGAAAATATTTTGTACTGTGGTTTAAAAACTCCTCGCTGATATCTGTTAAAATTGTTAGACTGTTTTTTCTCCTGTTGCTTACTCTGGTGCTGATTGGATTTTTCTACAATTCGCAAAAACAGAAGCGGCTTTCTTTTGAGAAATGGTCCTTCTAAAGTCTCTAAAATCTAAAAGATAATACTAAATATGCTTAAATATATAATTTGAAAGATATTGGGATTTTTGACAACGACTAACTCTCATTAATATAAAATGAACCATTCTGGAGATACTTAATATTTTGGGAATTTTTAAAGTTTGGAAATGTTTTAAAATTCATTCTTTAAATTGTAAAACAAATACTTATTAAATGCAAATTGGAAATAATGTAAAACAACTATCCGGGTCATTTTCGGTAATTAAACTAAATTTAATAGATTTTGAAAGGTAAAATAAATTTGAGTCAGCAGCGAAAGTCATGCGCTGGCCATATTAGATTTTCGTATTTGATACAGAATGGTCTATACTTGAATTTTGCCCATAAAAATCTCACATGAACCAATAAGCTAACCTCAAGGAAGACACCATTTTATATTTCATTGGGATTAAGCTATGATATAAACAATTCCGCCTTCTCTTATACAGCTCCTTTTACAGATTTAAGAAAAGTAAAATAATATCACTTCATAGAATTATCCTAAAATAAAACAATATACGCCGTCGTGTTCTCACATGCATGAATAATCTTCCCGAAACTTTAAAAGAAACGGTAAACTCAGTACTCACAAGAGTTTCAAAATACAGAAATATCATTAAATTTTAAATTGTTCAAGATTCATAAAACTTTATTTTGCTCTCTGCTCTGAAAAGACTCAATCCGTCGCATAGCAGCTGCGAATAAATTTTCGATTCATTACACATGGAAATGATTTTCAAAAACTTTATTTCGCAAAGAGTTGCAGTCTCCCGGACATCCATCTTTCCATATTTGACCTGGCCCAGAAATGAGAGGATAATGTTGTTTCTGAAGTTTTATGAAATATTTTGAACTGTACGCAGTAAATGTAAGTTTGAAATATTTCGTGGAATATACATAGAGTACTTTCGAAGAGTTATTTGTATCAATATTAAAGCTAAATTAATTATGTATTCAGTACAGGATTTTCTCCTTTGATTAACAAATTTGGATATTGTGCAGAAACAAGAACTTTTACAAAACTTTGTCTCGTTGAAATTACTAAAGTCATTTCTGTTACCGATAAAAAAAATATCTGATGTGGGCAGCACATGACTTTAGCTATATAATGCAATGTAAAAATATTTCAGTTTTAACTGAACCATATTTTTAGTGATTTTTTCATTTCTACTAATTTCCATTGTTTGAATCTAGAATTGCTTAAAAAAGGAGGAAGTTTGATCTTTACAGCACGTTTTATAGGTAATTAGGTTACATGATTTTACATCCCCTATATACGATTCGATACCACATTATCCTCCTAAACTATTTAAATACCAATTCCCAAGTTATTACTGCACATGCAAACGTTTATGTACAAGAAAATATGCGTTTCCTTTATACTTTATTTTCAAAATCATTTTAGTCAAATTGTTAAGCATGATATGTAAAATACTATTGATACTTGTTTTTAAACTAAATAAGATATCGGCAGCACATGAGTTTCCCTATATAATGGAATGTATTTACTTCATTCACAGTGGAAAAATAACGTTTAATCTCCAAATCACAATGATTTAACTCTGAACTGCACATTTGGCGCTTTTTGGATTGACAGCACGTAAACCAATTTTGAAGTACACCATTAACTTTATATCGCGCAATACTGAATTGACAATTATCAATATTGAAAGCATCCGCACTAAGCAATAGAATATTTATATTGCGTTTAATATAAATAGGATTCCAGTAATCACGATTGTAATATATGTACAAAATTCCGTTATAAATTCTACATTCGTTTATGAAATACTGTATACACAGACTCAGAAAATCATACACACTTTAAACTTTGGAAATTCGTCATTCGCGTTCGAACAAAACATTACGTGTGAGCTGATTATGATACTATTATTTGATTAAAAGTATTGTTATGATTTTTGTCAAAAATTCTATGCCTCAGGACGGGTTCTCTAAAACTTTAATTCGTTTTCTTATAAAAAAATGTGTCTGAAAGAATAATTTATAAAACATCATTGATGGTTCTTATTTTTAACGCTATGGTTTTTAGAAAAATTCATTCGGAAATGAAGGAAGGGGGCTTTGGAGCATTCGCATTTAAAAGCAATACGATTCCAGTATTCAGTAATTGTAATAATTATATTAAATCAGTTTCAAAACGCTGCATTCTTTCATAAGCATCCGGAGATTCACAAACATACCCACTAACAAACATATATACACATGCATCAGCTCTAAACGTTCGATTCGAGTTCATGCATGCTCAAAACGTGGATTTTTTTTCAAAAACTCAAATTCTAATTTTCGGCATGTTATAATATTTACCTATATAATATTTTAGGTATGTAAGGAAAGTAATATTTTCTTTCTGAAAGTCAGTTTTCTTGAAATCACTAGGATTATTTCCGTTACTATTTGGAATAGAGTTCTAAAAATAAGCTTCAGATAAGCACAGTTCTTAAAATAATTCTAAAAGTGTATTTTCTGAAATCATTTGTGTGGTGTATATTTAAAAATAGGCTTTTGGTTGGAGGTTTCTCCTTTATAAATAATATAAATCTTTGATTTGAGATGAATTAACATTATTCATTAGATCGTAAATCGTATATTCATACATTGCATCGTTACCGCAATATAACCCATCATTTATTCTTTGTACGAGTTTCTAAAATATAATTATTGACATGCAACACAATAGAATTCCACAATTTTAAACTGTTAAATAATCATTATTGATTAGAGATATTATGAGTTCAATTAAGCGATATAATTTATATATGCACATTTACTCGCCTAGTATGTACATATTTATATGCATCTATTGACAGTTCTAACACATTGAACAACTTTTTAACGAAATAAGCACATTTTTAAAAGTTTAGATTCATTGACATTATTAACATTCTATAATTGCTATTTTCACATTATCCATTATTATTTCATTTAAACTTTAATATGTTGATAAACACATCCTCTTGGAATAGCATTTACATCAAAGTATATAATTATTTCTATCCCCCTCTTTTTTTACACACATTTGACTACATCGTCAAACCACTTCAAAAATGGCTACTGTATTGAATTAAATGGCATGACATTCACCTTTAAAAATCGCATCCTCGAAAAAAAAAATAAAAAAAAATGAACCAAAACTCACCTGAAACTCGCTTTTCGACTTGATTTTAACACTAGATGGAAGAGTCTTAATTATACTGCCGGATATGCATTTTCTTGACGCAAGGGTGAAGAACAGTTTTGTCTCCATAATAACCGATCCATTATTCGATTCGAACTAATCGAACTCTAATTGAAAGAACAAACACTACAACTCTACTGGGATGAAATACGAGCGCTAGATGACCTGCACTAAGTACGCGCCATTGAAGAACGGAAAAAGCCGGGCCGTTTTCACCGAGGATTTCGTATTTTAGAAGTATCGTGAGACCTTCTTTATCCGTTTAGTATATCATATATATTGGACTACAAATATATCTTACAATAAAATGCATTTCACCCATTATTTTGAATAATCCTTTATTATTTTGAATAACCCCTTCTATCCTACAACTGCATTTACATCGTGCACACGTGCTCCATATACGTCATTCATTCCTATTAGTGAATTTATGTCCTTAAACGTAATCTCTCATAACCTTCACCTTTCACAATTCTATTCTTGAAAAATAAATAAAAAGATATATAATCACAATCCCCTGTTATTTAAATTTTAATTAGTGGGGCGCATAAAACTAATTTGTATTATATATCAAAATTATCTTGTGCTTTACTTATCAATTAAATTTTGACAGGATAAGCATACAATCCTTTTTTTAAGTTTACCACGTGTTGTTTTAAACCACATTATTGAATACTTTATTTTAAATTTTAACTAAATTCTCAAGATTCATTATTGAGATCATTATATTTTATTTATTTATATCAATTTTATAATCCGATACTTTCATTTAGATGCCGTATTTACTGCTTATTCCAACGGAAAGTTATAACGTACCACATTCTACAATCATTTTTCCGCGCTTATATCGTGCCATTTTTTGTAACTACGTCCCTTTTTACATTCTTCAAAGAATTTTAAATTCCTCAACCTTCAACTACTTCCTATTTTAACCAAAACTATTTTATTAAAACTTGCATGCATTTAATATTTTTAAATCAATTTATATTTTTATGAACTTTTTGTTTTGTCAAAATATTTTTAAACATATTTAAAATAATTCCTCCGATTTATATGCTTTTTTAAAAATTATTTATTCCGTACTTTCATTGAATTATAAATTTATTTTATTGTAACATTTTGCTAAGTGATGTGTTTACCTATTCAGATTACGCTAACGAGGTGAGCAGTTACTCTCCTGTATCTCACCTATAATTATTCACTACTTGTTGACTTATCGTAGAGTTGAGTTGAGTTGCCGTGACTCGTTTCTTTACATATTTTTATTTTGACTCAAGCTATTTATAAACAAACTTAGAGAACATGAACTTATTTATTGACTTATTTTATTATTTCTATATCCTTTCGGTTTTAAAACATTTTTATCTTTTTAATCTAGGATTTATTTACTCGACGTTACCTACATTTATAAGAGTTAATTATTTATTTTTTCAATAATTTCTATACTTGACATATCTGACAAGTCTCGTAGCATGTGGTTGAATCTCATCATTCTTACATTACAGTATTGTCATTATTTATTATCTTGACATTTTAGTAATTGCAGCTATCACATTTTTAGCTGTTACAGTAATAAATTAGGTTTATGTCAAAAGTTCAAATTGTGGGATTCATTTATGCAGTATGTTATTAATAATTGTATTTTGGGAACTCACATAAATAAATAATGGTGGATTATAATGCGGCAATGATATAATATACGAATATAGGATTTACGAGCAATAATAATTAAAATGGTAATTCAACTCAAGTCAAATATTTATTATTTATGAAGGAGAAACATTCCAAAATATTATAAAATACAATACAAATTGATATTTTTGATTAATTTATCTGTGGTTATATCGTACTACAGTGTATTATGCATATTTTTAATGATAATATATGTTAAAATGTTATCATTTATTATTTGAATAAAATAAACTAATTAAAAAAATAATATTAAAACGTTTTCAAATATCCTTCTTCAATTTCTGTAATTTATAAATTATTTCACTTAAAAATGCACGTATGTAAATTAAATTTTGAATAAATTGGTTTCGGATATATATTAGATATGACTGTATATATTTAAAAGTATTTTGAACTGGAATTTTTAAATAAATATTTTTAAAAATATTTAAAACTTAAAATAACGTAATATAAAATGCCGAAAGGTACATTCTTGGATATTTCGGTTTTCCGAGTTTAAAGTTATTAAAATACTTAAATGGGTTAATATTTCATCCTATATATCCATCTCTCAATTCCCTTATCAGAAACATAATAAATGCATGACGTCAAAATATATTTGATACCTTAGGTATATATTTAATGAATACAATATATTTACAGCCTTATTTAATTTTCGTTGAGTTATTTAGTCCTACATTATTAAAAGAAAATAATTTGTTATTATTAGTTATTTATTAGTTATTTATTTTAAAAGTGTATTTATATTAAAAGTAAAATGTTTTAAAATGTGACAAAATACTTAAATCGTTGCACTGATAAACTATATCTATATTTTAAAAATAATTCACAGTCAAATAATTTTTCTTTGATGAAAAATTTAATTTTATCCAGATTATGAATAAATATTACTAACTAAAAATACTTATATACAACTATTTCATAACAATTTTTAGTACCTGTATATTTCACTTATATTTTTTAAATATGTGTTATGTATTCTTGTGTATATCCCTAGAAATATAATTTTCCCTAATTTCAAACTTGCACAAGAACACATAATTTTTTAAATAATTTCCGAAAATCGACCTGTATGTTCTCAAAATTTTGTTCTGCTTTGAAACTTCTTAAAAGTTGAAATATAACGTTATTAGGTGAAGTATTGCAGAATAATTTTTGCCGAGGTATGGAAAGTGAAATAACGCTTACATCAGCAAAATGCTTTTATTTCAGAATTATAAACAAAATGTAATACGTATTTAGGCGTTAAGTAATTAGTAACTGTACTTTTTGGTAAATACATAAACTTTTGTTCATTTACTGCAGCTTTATTTCACATTACAGCAACTTCACTTTAATGCGAATTTTAATTTCAGATTTTTAGAAAAATACATAACTCAGCTTTTCACAGAAATTAAATCTCCACAATTTTTGCTTTTTTTTCGAATAATATTCTGCGAAAATTTATATAATTTACTTTCTTATCTCTAACTTCTTTTATTACTCTAACATTTCAGAAACAATGAAAACTGCAGATATAGTTGTTTTGGGAATCCATATCATTGTTTTGAATTTTGTTTATCTATTTATTGCACAAATTATGTATATATTTCCTGTAGCAGATATTTGTAGCAGATTTTGTTCCTGTAGCAGATTCCTGTAGCAGATTTTGTTTCAAAATATGTTTCTTTTTATAGACTTTTTAAAATGTTTTCACTGGAAAATTTGTCTCATGTCAGTGTATTCCAATAATAAATGTGTATGAACCCTTGATGTAAATCTAGATCCATTTGTCTAGACAATAAAAATTAAAGTATTTATTATTGAAACTGTCAAATATATTGCAAAAATGGATGGTGCTGAATGACATGGTCATTATGATTATTAAAATAAAAACAGCGGAATATAAACAGTCCTGCGGGTTTTCATCAGACATGGTACTATAAATTTATTTTGCAAATTTAACCTTACAATATATATATATATATATATATATATATATAATATAAAAGCTGAAAAATTGCTACAATTTTTGTTGAATTACTATGTTAGTCTATTAAGACAAGCGTACGAAGATAAAAGTATGTACTCGTTATTAAATCAATCTCAGTTGGAAATCAGTAACCGTATAATAGCATTATACAAAAAATCTGGCATATGTGTGGGAAAATTTAGATTCCCCTATTTAACGCTAATACCTAAGCTACATAAAAATCCCGTAAAATTTTAAAACTTATTTAACCAGGGCCAATAAATTATTATTGGGTTATTTAAAATTGGTTTTACGGAAACTCTATGACCAAGGTAGCTATTTTATTAAAAACAGCCTTGAAGTGGTTAAAAGGCTGAAAAAATTGCCTAACATCAGAATATATAGGAGTTATGACTTTGCTGACCTTTTCAATAATATAGACATTAAGGATCTATATAACATCCTCATAGAATCATACCATAGCTGTGATTTGCAAATATACATAGCAATTGGAAAGTACAAGGCTTTGGTAGAATTGGTTTTATTCGAGACAGTTCTATAT